>JAPYZP010005767.1:0-17243 GCA_030522985.1 Torymus sinensis
TTTTTCTTTGTTGAAATACTAATTACACAAAGCGTGTGTAGTAGGAGTCCGATTTTAACACAAAACATTGTAAAAACTGGACACGATTTTTAACTGTGCGGTATATATACCAGACTTTAATATTTTTAGGGTGGACCGTTTAAGTAAAGATCGCGGCCGTGTTGCAATATATGTACACAACTCCATCCCCGCCAAAGAAGTTTGTCGTTCTGCGCAGCCAGCTGTGTACGAGAAGCGTCCAGAATTTCTTTTTCTGGAGCTCAGCCTTGGGATGGTAAAAATCTTGTTTGGTACCATCTATAGCTCTCCTGATGTGGGTTATTGGTGCAACGTAGAAGAGGCTATTATGTGCTGCAACAGGTCCTATGATTATATGTGCATCGTAGGAGACTTTAATATTATTTGGCACAAGGAGTGCCCCGCGCGCAGGGCCTTTGTTGACTCGCTTTCTTGTTGTGAACTCACGCCACTCCCTTTCGCACCGACTTTTCACTATAACAAAGTTATTCACAGAACCATCGACTACATATGCATGTCGGGTATTTCCATGGTCTCCGCATTTCACCAGCGATATGTTCCAGGTATTTCCAGACACGAAGTTATCTTTGCTTCATTAGCCTTTACAGCACCAAGCTACGAGCGCTCACTCATCATACGGAGAAGTTATACAAATATTTGCCTTAGCGATCTTTTATTCGATCTTGGCCGAGTAAACTGGCGCATACGCTACGAGTCCAACGATATCGACTTCAAGGTGAAGTTTTTCACGGATGCCATGATTAAAGCGTAGACGTAAACTCCTAGACGGCCCCCATCTCTATGGCTGACTAAGGATATTAGAAACTTAATTTCAGCCTGGAACAACGCCGGGAGATCATATAAACGAAGGAGGGGATCGGTCGCGCTAGCTCGTTACAAGTACCTTCGCAAGACCACTATTAAGATAGCGAAGCATAACTTCATAAAGGATAAACTTCGTCGCTGCTCGGGTACCTCAGAGATGTGGAAAATAGTCGGCCAGATTGGTCTTGCAAGCCTAAACTGCAATTACCCGCCGAGCCCAACGTTTTCAACGCTCATTTGGTGGGGAACAACTTACGTCCAGCACTCGCAAACGTTCCGCTACCAATTAATAGTAATAACCCTACTAAAAAAAATCAGGTGCGATCTCAGATGTGAAATCACCTGCGGTCTGAGATGCGATCTGAGCTGCGAAAGCAGTTGTGAAATCAGATGCGAATTGGGCCCCATTTCGCATCTGATTTCGCATCTGATATCACAGGTAATTTCGCAACTGACTTACTGTTATTTCCAGGACTGAAGAGGTTAATGCGTGGCGCCACCGCTAGGCAGGCTATACGCTCCGAGCGTACGGAGGTAGGGGAGGGCTGGCGCCACCGTCGCTTTTACGCGGGTTCTTATGGAGATTTACTCCCGAAATGCCCGTGGCCGCCACGGAACTAAATTTGACCCAAAAGAATTAACACGGACTTTACTCCTCTTCGAGGGCACCACCAGCTTTTCTCGGTCCCTATAGCGAAATTACCTGTGATATCTGATGCGAAATCAGATGCGATCTCAGCTGCGAAATCAGATGCGAAATGGGGCCAAATTCGCATCTGATTTCGCAGCTGAGATCGCATCTCAGACCGCAGGTGATTTCACATCTGAGATCGCAGCTGATTTTTTTTAGCAGGGAACACCTGCCATTTCGAGTTTGAACGGATCGAGGCTGCTGACGTTCTCGACGTCCTGAAATCTTGCCGCTCGAACGCACTGGGATCTGACTTAATCTCTCTGCGACATCTTAGGGAGTGTACTTCTATTATTCTTCAGCCGCTCGTCGATATCTTCCAGTCTTCATTAAGTGGGGGCTATTTCCCGAAGGATTGGAAGCTCGCCACGGTTCGACCCTTGCCCAACAGCAAATCTGCCTCGAATCTATCGAACTTCAGGCCAATAAGCATACTCAATGCCACCTCTAAGTAAGTCTTCGAATCCGTCGCACTTGGCCAAATATCTAATTTCGTCAATGCATCAAACTTACTCGATGGCCTGCAATCGGGTTTCCGCAAACGGTACAGCACTCACACCGCTGTTATTAAAATCGTGGAAGACTTTAGATTAGCTATAGATAAAGAACTCAAAATTAAATAATTATTTTTATTTGATATTATTATTTATTGGAATGAAAATGATTAATGTGAAAAGTATTAAATAAATAA
This sequence comes from Torymus sinensis, assembly GCA_030522985.1. NCBI lineage: Eukaryota > Metazoa > Arthropoda > Insecta > Hymenoptera > Torymidae > Torymus > Torymus sinensis. The sequence continues at coordinate 2,226 of JAPYZP010005767.1, forward strand.
TAATCAAATTAATGTTTATTGTAGCTTTAAAAAACAAAAATAACATGTTTTAATTATTTGTTACAGTGTAGTTAAGAAGTAGTAAAGCATTTCAAAACACAATACCATTAATTATTGAATTTCACGGTTAAATTCAAAACAATATAAGCAATGTATCTTACAAGAATTAATTATTGTAATAATTAGAATAAATAATAGTTCGAATAAATTATGTCAATATGACTATGACTTATGAGGCCCCTTTCACCCTTTGGGCCCTTCGACACCTCCCATGAGTTCCGACGAGCGGCGCCACCTTCCCCCGACGACTGCCCAGTCCCAGTGCCCGCGGCGCGCAGCGGCGGAAGCAGGGCAAAGGCGCTCGTCCCGCCGCCCGCAAGAGGATTTCTGAACCGCCGCGACAGCGAGCAAGAAGAGAAAAGACAAACGATTGAACCGGCATCGCGAGTCCGCCACAGCTGCGGCGGCTGTTTAATAATTTGTCATGTGCTACCAAATTAGTTGTTGTAATTAGTTTAAGTGTTTGATTTAATAAATATTAATTAAAAGCTACTCGTCTAGTGAGTTACTTCTTTTTATGTAGTCTAAGAATAATATATCAGCTACAAATATTATGTTCAGATTTTATTTTTTATTTGATACTTCATGAAAAACAAATTTGAATAATTTATAGTTTCGAGCTTCAAAATTAAGTATTTAGTAAATGCACTACAGTATTATATCAATAACTAAAGATGCATTAAAATTAAAAGAAAAATATTTCCAGCTCATGAGGAATAAATTATTCTTAACATGTTTTAAATAATAAAAAAGCACAAGAGCGCGCGCAGCGCGCATTTGATTTCGCTATAGTCAGGGAAAAACAAAGACAAATAAATTTATTTCGTGCCGTTCCTGCCGACAAGTCAGAACTCGGCCTAACCTTCACAATCATAACATCATATCTGGCGAGTTTGTGTATTTAATTTTACTGCTCCACACGAATCCATGTTTTTAAATACAAACTTAGTGTTGTTGTGGTTAGCAAAAGTGTCGGTCCTAATTTATTATTTCTCTCTAGGTTCTCAATGTCTGTGTCGCCGTAATAATTTTATCGTTTGAATTTAAATATGATTCCAAAAAGAAATAAAACGAGAAAAGAAATAACGGAAAAAAGTGAAAATAATTGAGATTTGATGAAGATCGATTTTATGTGGTATTAATTTACCTTACAATATCTCTGTTTTTAAACGAGATGAAACTTACCATATGTAAGTTTCATAAAGTTTGTAATATTGTATATTACGTTAACAAATTTATTTGTCTTTGGTTTTACCTGACTCATACAAAGTCGATATATACCAACTCGATTATTAGTACGAACATGAGTGAATATAATAACTATCACGAATCAAAAATCATAACTTTTTATGTTTTAATTTTATGAATAAAAGTCATAGAAGCTTTTCTTCGTAAAATGACCTAAATTTTTCGAAAAAAAATTGTACCATGCCAAAAACAAGCACTTTTTATGAAAAATCGCATTTTTAATGAAACCTACGAACTTTTCACGTATTTTGACCTCCAGATTCGGATTATCCTTGGACATATCAGTGCACACGGGGAGGTAACCAGTTCCCGGACTAACCCAAACGTGTTGTCCTCAATGTCGCGTCCTCTATAGTTCTAGTTATTTTATTGGCTGTGGGTACTTTATAACTCCGATATGCCACAATTCATGTTTGTTTATACTCCAATTTTTGGGAGTGAAATTTTGTTTGTTAGCGAAGCCTATAGATAGTTGGAGGACGCTACCTCCCCAACTACTGGACCTACAGTTTAGTTTCAAGTGGGTTCCGAACCACCGAGACCACGGTGAAAGTAAGCACATGAAAAATTGGTGTTTCAGTGGTGCCGGCTTTTTCACGGATGCGGGAATCGAACCCGAGACCTTTAGGTTACGAGTCCGACGCGCTACCGCTGAGCCACCGTGGCTCTATGTCGCGTCCTCGGCTGTGAGGATTACGGCGCATGCGTAATATTCAAACACGCTGTTAATCGTCGTCAATGGCGATCAAACACATACATTTTCTACATCTAATAACACTACTTACCTATACATTGTGTACACAAGTTAATAACAGTAATATTTTTCTTTATAAAACAGCCAACGTCTCTATTTTCATTTATTTGGGAAATAACGATATAATAATGACTAATATTAATTTGCTCAATAAAGAACGTGACTTTTTTGATCTTAATAAAGAACTGGAAGAAAAAGTAAAAAGTTTAGTCTATGATTTAGATTTAATTATTAATAAACAAGAAAATGTGATGCGGAGTCCGAAAAAATCTTGCAATTCAACATCGACAAGATCTAAAATAACTAAAAGTGAGAGCCAATCAAAAATAGAACCATTTGATGAATTTTATTTGAATAATGAAAGTTCATCATTTGAAAAATCCATAAAAAATGATATTTCAACACAAATGTAAGTGAATATTATACTTATTTGAAAACTTATTTATTCCTACAAAATATAATTTATGTTGGTATAATTTTAGAACAAATGAATATGTGGGTGATCAAAATATTCCTGAAGAAAATGAAAGTCTGAAAAAAAATAGAAAGCGATCCGCAAATGACACAATCATTCGTTTTTTAAAAGTACAGATAACCAAACTTCAGGCTGATATGCAAGCTGCACAATATAAAATAAAAAAACAAGTATTTATATTTTATATATTGTGTGTGCGCGCGCGCGCGTGTGTGTGTATGCGTGCGTGCGTGCGTGATTGTGCGAGCGTGTGACTGAAAAGACACATATTAATTTGTATAAATTATACGTTAAGGACGACTATTGTAAACAGTTAGAGACGGAAATAAAAAATAACGAAGAAAAACGAGGAAAACTTTACAATCAGTTAAGTTCACAAAAAGAAATTCTCATAAAAGCTGACATATTGAATTCCGAATTGCAGTTAAAAATTCAAGCGCAAAATGCAGAAATTAATATGTTGAAAAAAGTAATATTTTTTACAACTTTTACGTATTTAATGATAATTATTTTTATTAAAAAGCTTTTTATCATTAGGAAACCGAGTGTTTAAAAAAAGATCTTAAATCACTTAATCAATTCTCATCAAACAGTGATCTTAGACTTAATAGAAGCTTGGAAGAAAATGAAAAGTTACGAATGTCCTTGAAAACAATCGAAGCTGAAGAAAGGGTAACATTTTTTATTTTATTTTTTCTATCGATCCATTCAACACGATTTTTTATTTCAGGAATTAAGGGAACAAATAAGAAAAATTGAAGAGGGGAAAAGATTACTTTTAAAGAACTCTGAAAAACAACGTTGCGAAATTTTTCAAGCTTTCAAAAAACAAATCCAATTAATGGATAATTTAAAAAGACAAAAAGTACTTAATGCTTTGAACTATAGAATTAAGTTACAGTCAATGTGACGAGTTTAACATTATTCTTGTTTTAGGTTTATTTAGAAATGAATAAAGAAATACAATTCGTTGAAGAAGATTTCTCAAAATTATTGGAATGGACACCTGATAAAATTGTATAGTTATTAATAATAAACGAAGAAAAAAATCAATATAAAAAATTTTTAAAGTAGTATTTAGGAACATCGCATTTTACACATAATCTTTAAGCGAAAATATAATATGCTTCTTTTATTACATATATTATATAATCACGTGGAATCGCGTGGAAATGTAAAATTGTATTCTACTTGTAATATTCGTATTAATTGTATCATTTTTATTATTAACTATTAAATAATTGCTTACAATTTGGATGAATATTTAAGGTACATTCTTAGTTTTAATTTATTACATTTGTACTCTATGCATTTTTAATTTCAAAAAGAGTTTAAAAATATATAAGTTTATAAAAATAAATGTGTTATAATTTATTTTCATTTAACTACGAATAAAAAATTAATTTTTTTTTGCCTAACGGGCCGAAAGTACCACTTTTGCTCCCAGCGCCCGATTGCAAAGGTTGTATTTTCAGCCTCACCACTCGCCAGGCAAAAATAATAGTACACGCACCACGGGAGAAAATAAAGAATGCCTCAGATCGTGTGTTTGTCACCGTCGCCTTCGGGTGACAATTTACATGCGATCTGGGACATTCTTTACTTTTGCTCCATAGGTGCGTAATATACTACATAGCTGGTATAAAAAGGAAAATGGATTTAACAAAGGGCAGGTTCGAGTTACAAAAAGTGTTAATCCATGAATAGTTATTTTTTTAAATTTTAATGTCATTATTTTCGAAAACCGTTTCCCTTTACACAAATTATAGTTTAAAAAGACTTTCAAATTTATTTACATAAGTCTTGTTTTGTGCAAGAAGTAAACTAACAATAATAAGGGCAACAAACTGTACAAAAATACAGGAGTTGCACTAAACCATTTACTGTTCGCAAGTACTTAAAATGAGTTGCTTATTAGTAGGTGTGTATCGATCCAAATATCGGTCGATGACTTGTCGACGATTTTGTCGGTATATCGTTATTAATTTAGCAGCACTTATCCTTATATTTAAAAAAACTGTTAAAAAAATCCTATCGCAAAATAACAATCGAATATTAAGAAAGCATTGCGCTTTTCCGTATATTTGTTTACATAGAATGAGAATAGCTCACAGTACTAAGTAACTGTTTGCGATTCATTTTTCTTAGGATAGTAAACGTCTTATCGACACGAAGAGTACAAAATGTATCAGCTGCTGCTACGTATTCATAAGGTGGCCTTTTCATTATTCGTCTCACATATCAATCGGACCAAAAACAAGAATTGAACTTTTACATGAAATTATAATTTTTTTCTCTTCTATGCTAATGTTTTTATGCTGTAATAAATAATATTAAGTCGATTTCACTAACACGATTGAAAATCGAACGTTTTAAAAAAAGATCATTTGAAAATAAATTTATTTACATACCTAAGAGAAGAAAATTTTACGTTAATGTACAAGTGCAAAAACAATAAAAATTATTTTTTCTCCGTCCTTATTACGAAAAGTCTCTTGAGTAAGGGACATTTTTGACATTATTCTGTACAATAAATTCAATATTAATATTTTTTAATATTTTTTTCACCGTTAAATCCTTTAAATCATTGGTAAATAATCAAATATAGTTTTTTAATTATCACATATAAATGCTTCATATATATTTTATGTTTAGCCAATAATATCTGCCTCTCATATGATTAAACACTTAACTTTTTTTAAAGACAAAAACTTTGCCAGTATTTTAAGTTTATCTTCAAACTCATTTTTGAAAATAAAATTTACTATAAATTATATTTTTTGTTTAGCAAAGTAGTTAATAATTATACCGCTAGACAGTGTAAATGAAAAAATTTCATTTTTCACCACTCCGTGCGTGAAGTACTATTTTTAAGCACACTTACGTTTGCAAGTGTGCGTTAAAATAGCATTTTATGCACGGAGTAATATCGAAAAGTACTATTTCTATTTGCAGGCAACTGATACGATTTCGAATATAATTTAATTAATAACAAATTTCTTTTACACGCTCATTCATCTCAGACTTTTGGTCTATTACAGATGTATTTTCCAACTTATACCACTTCATCAAAAAATTATTAACTCCACTGCATTCTGTAAATTCCAAAACATGCATATATATTAAAATTAGCATGCTTATTATAATTATCAGATTTATTTATTTTTTTTTTTTGTTTTTTACACATGATTTATGGTTAACGAAAGTTCACTTTATATCTCTCTATTATTTTACATAATATAAAATGCTTGTCTTGCCTTAAAAACTGAAATTTCTAAAAAAGTTAATATTGAATTTAAAAAAAAATACAATAGTGTTCTTTAAAAATTCTTTGTAAGTTATACGATAGGTAGTCACCTCTAAGCGCGCGTGAGGCGTCGTAATTTTAGCAAAACTTCGCGCCGCTTTTGCTTTTGTAACCTAGCAACCCATTACTCCCATCAACCAAATCACGAATAAATTGATATCATAATAAATCCATCATTTTTTTAAGATAGGCGATAGGCGATACGATATTTTCTATGAAATAGAAGTATTTTTTCTGGTGTCACAGTAGTTCATCAAATTTTAATATTACATTTTCGATCTAGCAAGGGAAATAAAGGATTATTTCAGTTTAAATACTTAAAGAAAGATCGAACTTACCAGGAAAAAAGATATTTAAAAATATTCTGTAATTATTATTAATTTAACAAAAAAGTTATTTAAAATTGAAAAATTATACATAAAACATATTATTATGGATAAATTTTGAGCTTTTTACAGATAAATATCGTGATTTTAATATAAACTATACAATAAAATACAAATTTATACATACTGACTTCTGACTTCTTCAAAGTTACTTAGAAGTATAGTATATAGTTTACTGAATTCCATATTTTCAATAGTTTTAGTTTGACGAATGTTAATTCAAATACACATGAAATCATGCAATACTAATTTTCAAGAAAAAAAAATTATTTATTATTGTACAATATTTGCAGTAAATATTTAAACTTACATATAATGAAGTGAGTTTATCTGTGTTTTTTTGCATGAAGGCAGGGGGTTGCATATACATATATGCGTGAAGCCATGTAAAATTCACACAGGTCCAACACACATTAATAGTATATTACACAACAAGGGAGGGTAAAGAGTTGGCCAGTCCAGAGCACGTGTAAATTGCCACCCGAGTCGAAGGCGAGGATGGCAAACATGTGCTCTGGGGTGGCCCTCTTTATCCCCATGTTGAGTATACGATTTTTCACCATACCCGGGCCAAAAATACCACATTCGCGTTTCGGAGCCGGGTGTAGTGAAAAATATTTATTTAAAACTGATGGGATGGCGACTATTATTTTATGAAGACACATTTTTTTATTATATTTTAATCTTCAGGTCAATACCTACTGGTAAGTTCCTACTAAGGTTAGTTCCTACTATGTAATTAAAAATATCCATTTGTAAAATTAAGGAAGGAAATGTCAACTTTAAAAATAATTATTCTATTTCTTTGTTTTTCCGAAGTCTTAATAAAAAACAATGTTTGTATCCCTTACTTCCCTTTGGAAATACATTATGTTTACATCAAATAATAAGAATTTGTTAAGAAAGAAAAACCACGTTATTAAAAAAATTTTTTTGAAAATTTAATTTGCATATTTTTCAACATTAATGTCATAAATTACATTACTACCTAAGACAAGTTTTAGATTATAAATGTAAGAATAGACAATGAACTTTTCTTTTAAATGAGACTTTATACATTAATTACAGCCTTAAAGTCACGTCGATTTCTTTCCGTTTCGAATGTCTTAAAGCAAAATCTAAACTTTTTCAAACCTTATAAATAAAACTATATTCATTATATGAGAGTTAATGGTATAATGTATATCGATGATTAAAAAATAAACATTAAAAATTATATTGATTCTATTTTGATAATATAAAAAAAAGAATTATAAAACATAAGCCAATAACTTCTAAACGGGAAGTTTAATTTGAATAAATGATTAACGAATAGAGAACGTAACGAGAGAGCGTTACTTGAGCGCAATCGCAAAACGAGTAATTTAAAGTATGTACCTAACGACGTGACTGTGAAGTAATTTTATTATAACGTATTATAAAAACCAGTTCTAAATGCGACCAGAGGGATAACACGGCACAAAGGCATCCTTGGATAGGAAATCAAATTAGCAATGTAAATAAATATTTCGAGACATGTGTATAACAACTGTAAAGTATCATCATCTTTGTCTCATGCTGATGGATTTCGCATTGCTTTCCTAAATCAGGAGATCACGCTAGATAACTATATGTATCTTTATGACCCTCCGTGCGCTCCAAATATTCCTTTTCAATTAAAATATCTATACATTTCTGAAATAAAAAAATTTTTTATACAAAAATGCTATAAACAAGATTAAGATAGTAAACATTATTATTTACCTTGATAACATGTACTCGCGGTTTAAACCTAGAGCTTAGTTGATTCAAAACTTCTGCAACAAGTTGCTGGTGTTTTAAAACTTTACGCATTTTCATAATCCTTACGATTGCAGCTTGAATAAGAAGTTTCCGATCTTCTTCTATGTGTTTATGTGTTGTAACCTGCTCTATTTTAAGTTCAGTTTTCATTGGTATATTAATGTTAACCCTTAATTTTTTACTATAAAAGAAAGTATACATTTATATTATATTTTATTTAGTTCTAATATGGATATTTATAAATATTATTTTATACACTTACTTTTTATACCCTGTGAATAGTTCTACTGTTGACGACGGACCTAATTCAGATTCATCATCACTGGTTATCAGCAATTTAGCTTTCAATAATATCTGGATAACCTATAAAATTAAAAATGGATAAATACCAAACAAATAATTAATTTTAATTTTAAAATGTAATAAACATATTTAATTTAATGGTAAAGTCTCTATTACTTGTAAAAGAAAATCCATTTTTATTTGAGTAGATTCATGTAATTGTTGTAGTGTCCAAGATGTTGAAGTATTATATTGTAATAGAACTGCCATTTGAAAAGTAGATGCTTGGAGTGTGTACCTTTATATATAATACAAAATTATAATAAATAAGACAGTGCATCAAATCTTCATTTAAAAGTTCAGAACAACAAACGGTTAGCTCAGATTTTCAGTTGGTCCCTTAATCAACTGCTTAAACTGCTTAAATAAGGGCCAATTTGGAATATAAGCTGACCTTTGGTTGTTCTGAGCTCTTCAATTACGTAATTTATAATATTCACCGATTTTTGAAACAATTTGTATGAAGTTCCCCTTTAGACATGTTGTATAACCAATTTAATTTTCTACCACTATGTTGTGAACTGTAAAAAGTTGTAAATCTATGCACAGATCGTTCCAACTGTAAAATAAACAAATAAAATTATTTTCAATGAAATATAATTTTTCGAATATATGTATGTTATTAAATAAGTACCTCTGTTGGTAAAGAGAAAGTAAATGATTGTTGGAATGGCCATGAGCCAGATGATAAAACTTGTATACTAAAATCTATGTCTAAAGGTTCCGCTGAATTTGTGAGATGTCTACGAAAATGTTCATTCAAATCCTTTGAAACACCAATATCCTAGAAATTGACATTTTATTAATATAAAGATGAAACTCATGTACTTACACATTCCTTGAAAATTATATTATTACCTGAAACATTCTTTGAAGTTTCGAAGTGTACTCAAAACCACAAGCTTGCTTTAATTTTGATATCATGGAAGCTTCAGCATCATCGCTAGCAGACATGTGCTGTACTAATCTTTTTGCAAGCATTTTGCTATAAAATTTTTGGTACACATCTTTGTCTTCTATGTATTTGAATACTACCATCTGAAAATGAATAAAATTATTTAAATAAAAAAACAAAAAAAAAACTATGAAAACTACTATGAGAAAAAGTATGTGCTCCATACCACTTGATTAAGCGTATCTTCCAGTTCTGCCTCTTCAGGATTTTTACTGCTTTTCTTGAGCAGTACATCACAGTATTTTGCTAATAATTCTGGAGATTTACTACTACTATTTGCTGCTTTAGTTACAGAATTAGTATTAATAAATCGTCCACAAGCCTTGTCTAAGGCAGCTACAAAACCACTATCATTGTTGAATGCAATCAATACTAAAGCATTGTACTTTTTATGAACTTCCAATATAGTGTTAACATAAATTTTAGGATCCTGGAATATTATTTGCAATTATAGCTTTATTGACTAAATTGAACTCTTAAAGATATGAAAAAAAAAGAAAAAAATCTATTTTGAAATACTTAAAATCGACGGTGAGCGGAACATCATGCCATCTCGGCACAACGCTGAAGAAGATGTCATCTCGGGGCATCCCTTTCTCGGCACTTTTCAAATGCACGTAACTTGGCACAGAATTGACCGAAGCCAACGATTCTTATCTCAATTTAAAGTAGAAGAAACGAGGTTTAATTTAATATGAGAATCGTTGGAATCGGTCGATTCTGTGCAAAGTAACGTGCAGTTGAAAAGTGCGAAAAATGAGACGCCCCGAGATAGCCTCTTCTTCATCGTCGCGCCGAGATGGCATCTTCTTCATCGTCGCAGCGACATGGCATCTTCTTCAGCGTCACGCCGAAATGGCATGATGTTCCGCTTAGCCGTCGAAATAAAAAAATTTGTTTTTCTCAGTTAATAAATACTTATATTTTTTTTTAATTAAATCAAGAAGTTGTAACAAAAATTTATCGTAGGACTTCTAATAATATATAGTATAGTATAATAATTTATTATTTTTTTTTTGTAAGAAAATTGTTCTGTAAATTAAATACAGAAATTTTTACTTAATCTTTTTTACACTCTGCTTAAGTATTTGCAGTTATTCATTAGAAATCAATGTTTTTGAAAAATATTATTGACAATATTTCTAAATCTTAGTTATTTTGATTTAACTATATCATCTTTTAATATAAAATTTTATATTTGAGTATAACACTTGATTTTAAAATTAACAAATTTAATTATGCTTTAAGGCCTGTTTATATTAAAATGAAATGAAAAAAAAGTATCATAATTTGGAATGATTAACCAAGCTACATCATAAATTGTAATGATACTCTTTTTAAATATACATTAATAAAAATATACGAATATAAGTATACAAGACAAAACTGCCTATTATCATAAATTCTAACAAAGAATTTGAATGTTTTCATAAATATTTGATAAATTTTGAAAAAAATATTTACTATCTACAGTTAACTATGGTACGTACGTTTGCTGCAGAATCACCACACTTATCAATAGCTGCAAGACCTTGATTAGCTATATGAGTTTCTAGAAGGTTTCTTAATTCTCCAAGACCATTTGGTATTCTTGCAACTAATTGATACATTCTTCCTAAATCTGCATTTTTATCAGAATCCAATAAGTTTTTAAATTCGGCATGAAAAATATCAAGGTGTTTTTCTATGAGCACTCTTTCACACGTTTTTGCTAGTCTTTCGTGAGTTGTTTGATGTAAATATACCTGAACTCGCTTTTGTTCTTCTTGCAACCTCTGTTCTACCTAAAGAAAAAATACAGAAAATGCTATCAGCAAAAATTTATAAGAATTAGTAATGTAATAATTAAAGTTACTTACTTTTTTCATATATTCTGTAACAGGATTATGTCTAAGAAATTCTGAGCTTTCACGAGTATAAAATCTTTCAGTATCTTCAAGAAATAAATTTTCAAAAGAATCTTTGTACACAGTAAGGGTTTGTCCTTTAGCACCTGGATCTTCTTCGTTTAGGCCTAACTCCACATAACAATTAATTACTCCACTAACTAGACGTGTGTTTATTGTTTCACCATTTCTTTCGCGTTCAATTAATTTTAAGACAGCATTGGTTACCTAGAATTCAAATACTATTTTATTACTTTGCTATTCAGTTAACAAAAAATTTGCACAAAGACTATAACAAATACCTGTCTATTTAAGTGTTTAAATAAATTATCCCTCCATGTAACTAGTGCTAATTGATAAATTTCATAAACTCCTTTGCGCCCTTCTTCACATTCTCGACGTACCCAATGACGATTTAAATATGCACATACACCGTTTAACACTTTACTGCTAAACTGGTACTCTTCCCACTGTCGTGTATAAAACTGAAGTACATCCTCATCCATAAGGTCAATTCCTTGCTATTAATGAAAACAAAATATATTAGACCAATGTTTAGCAAATTTATAATTAATTCAATGATTCATAAATACAAATAAACCTTAAGTAAAGTAATAAGATAATTTCTTAGAAAGTCTCGTAATCGTCTATAAAGTTCCAAGCCTACTAGTTGTGCACCACCCGTTACTTGTCCCTTTTTACTTTTGGAGGACTGTCTTGAATTGACTTGTTGGTGAACACTAGTACAGTAATTATAAACATGCCTAAAAATAAAAGAATTTGTTTTATTTCTTTTGAAAAATGAAAAAAAAAGAAAAATATCTTGATTGTATACGATATAAATAGTATTAACATACGTGTATAATTCAATGTATCTGGGCTTAGACATGCACTGTCTGTTGTAAACTTGTTCAATCCCTTCTCTGAGATCTCCCCATATTTGATCGAGATCAATTTGCTTGAGGCCAGGCGGGCCTTGATTACCACCTTGATTACCTCGATAGCCAGACATTGTGAGCAAGAATTTTCAATTTGTTATGTCCACTCGATTCTCCTGTCTTTGGACAACTCCTGGAAGGTAAAAATTTATATTAACATATGACGAAGAAATATATAGCTAACTAAAAGTACAGAGGAAAATAAGTGTGTAATAGACTCTTTGTCGATGATGACCGGGAATTGCCAAGGATAGGAAAGAATTAATCTACCAGAGCATCGAAAGTATAAATAAAGTATGTGTATTGATGCAAGTGAGAGAGATGAAGCAGGCAGCCTCAAGAGAGCTACCTCGTGAATATACCGTTACAGTTGGCCGAGGAGACGCTGTCGCAAGCGAAATACGCGTTGCGCGCAATGCTCGCGCGCCCTGGGCCGCGGTGCGCGGCCAGGACGACAAGCGACTCAAACTTACCTAGCGACTTTCACCGACGCATAAGCCAAGTCGGAGGGAGGAGCTGCCTGGGTGGCCTCCTCTCGACAGAGCGGGTCCTTGTCCTCGTGAGTACGCCGTCGGGGTCCACCTTCGCCGAGTAGCGACGCTCGAGCACTAGGCGACTGTCCTCCTGGCGTGGCTTGGCCTCGCGAGTCGCGCGCGTGCCTCGCTGCTGCAGGGCGGTCGTGGCTCGGAGACGGGGACGCAGAGCGAGTCGGAGCGTGACTCGCACGAGCCGCGGTGCAACTTGTCCGAGACGCTCGGCGCTCGGGAGCAGGACGAAGGGCGAGCGCGACGCTGGGAGCGTTCACGAGCGAGAGCAGCAGGATCTTCCTAGTCGCGGAGACGACGGCTGCGACGAGGAGCTGTCGCTGCTGCTGCTGCTGCTGCTGCCGCTGCCTCGCGAAAACTTGACAGGTTAAGTAGTCGCACGCCTACCAACGAAGCCGCGCTCATCTCTGGTCGCTCGAGCTAAGCGACTACGCAGCCTGCTCGTCAGTACTGGCCAGTGCCAGGACTCCGCACTGCGAAAGACGGAACTGGAGAATGGAGAATGCCTGTACAGCTCTTGTGTTTTCTGCCAGTTGAGACTCGCCAACGCCACGACCACGACTGGATCCGCCACAACCACAACCACAACTGCGACAGCAACGACTCGCCTTTGCGCGCAGCGGGCCCAAGCCAAGCACCAACCTCTAATTCCACAAACCTCCGCTGATCCGCTCTCGCAGTCCCACTCCACTCCAGACTCTGGACTGCGCGGACTTGGGTGAGGCTCGTTTGTGGTGTAGGCCCGTATACTCCGAAATCGCTGGTCCTTCTCTCGAGTCTCGACAAAGCCGCAGCTCTTTGTGTTTGTGAGCCTAAGCCTGAGCCTCAACCTTAGGTACTTTGTTCGCTTGCACCGTAGTCTATGGATTTCAGGAAACTCAGCCGATGAGAATTGAGAATTGCGAATTTTCCACTTCAGACTGACGCTATCTTACAGCTATAGTATATTGCCAACAGCCAGTTGAGCCAGTAAGTTGAGAATCAACAGACAGCCGTAGAGTAAGCTGTTTTTCTTCGCTCTCTTCTCTCATGTCAATTTAAGACTTGACTTTGTTGCAACTGTGCTGCAAAGCACCTATTTTTATCTAACTCCGCTACATACAGGGCTACATCAAGCTCTTCTTTAATTCTCAAACGGCCCTTAACTTATTTTCAGCCTACCTAAGCTTTCCCAATTCGCTACTTTCAAGGCTCGCATCTAACAAGCAAGAAGCGCTTGAGCGCTTCCAATTTCCATCCCTTCTTATGTATGTACCTACGCTACACGTGTACCTATAAACACGCGCACGCACGTGCGCACACCTAAAGCTAAGTATGTTATAACTATATTCGATACATTGCTTTAACCCATTAAGTTTGCACTCAAAGTCAAAATTGACTAATACAACAAAGCTTAATCGATTACGCGTAAATAAACCAATTAATTTTGTATTAACAATTTTTTTGCGCGAGCTTTTGTTTACGAGATATTGTTAAATATCTATTGGGTGCAGCGCCCAAATTATTAGAATAATTAGGATTGCGCACCCAAATAGTAAATTCGGAAATTCGCTTTGTTATAATTAATAATAATTCATTTTCCATTCAGCCCCATTTCCGTTCAACGGAAATTATATATAGCACTGTGCGCATGCGCGCACTCAGCATTCCGTCGTTCCGCAGGTTCCGCTAGCTCCTGAAAGTTAGTAGTAGTACCCCATACAAAATATGTAAAATCATCACATTATTCGATTGTGAACATGCGAATATGACTAAAGAAATAATACCCCTCTCTCCGTGGAATAATCTTAAAGAGTCGGTAAAACAAGAAGAATATTATTTCTTTAGGCAAGGACCGCAGCGTCTAACTCTCGGTTTCGACTTTGGACGAAGGAATAGTAGGCGCGCGCATGCGCAAGATGCTGTAGGGGGTGCCCGGTGCCATAGCCGTATCATTACCGACTGAGCAATTGACACATTTTTAATAAGCTAGAAATTGTGTCAATTGCTCGGTCGGTAATGGTAGGACTATGCCACCCCGTTAAATATAAAATTGATTATTATGCATTGTAATAATGTAAATTTACGAATTTAACATTTGGGTGCGCTTCGCGCACACGACGCGCAGTCAGAAAAATATTCTATGAAAAACTGACGGCGGATGCACTTAACTACATAACACATAAAATCTATCGAAATCTTGATAAAAGCATACGTATTATTGCTACTTTTTTAGATCTCGCAAAAGCGTTCGATACTGTCAACCATGACATATTACTTAGCAAATTAGAACGTTATGGAATAAGAGGAAAGGTCTTACTTTTGTTCAAAAGCTATCTCTCCGATAGACAACAAAAAGTT
>JAPYZP010005768.1:0-10148 GCA_030522985.1 Torymus sinensis
TAATTTTAATTTCAGGAGATACTTTTCTTCCAGCGAATACAGAAGTAATTGCAGATATCTTTGATTTACATAGGGACCCTAATTTCTGGTCAGAGCCAGAAAAATTTGATCCTAACAGATTCTTGCCCGAACAAGTGAAAAAACGTCATCCATTTGCCTATTTACCTTTTAGTTTTGGATTGCGTAATTGTGTTGGTAAGCTCAGATATCACGAATAGTCTGTATAATTTCATTATAATTTGGGACATATTTTAAATGTATAATATGTTTTAGGGCGGAAATATGCATTGATAACCGTTAAGTCTGCATTAGCTTCTATATTGTACAATTTTCATCTTGAGCCTATAGATAGGACATGTAGTCTTCAATTCTTTCCATTAAGTGTGGCGTTATACCCGGGGCGGCCTATACGTACAAAATTCATTAAAATTAATAAAATTTAATATATATCCTCCAGAAGGAACGTACTAGATTTATAAATTCAAATTACATGATCAATCACATGTTATATATAAATTAGCTCTTCTGTGAAAGAAACGATTAATAGAAATCTCGGTATTTCATATGAAATACTGATTTAAATACCATTGACTTTGATGGAAAACACTATTATAAAAATTAAAAAACGTGAAATCGCAGAAAAAAAATTGTGGAAACCAGGAAAGTAGAATATATTATGGAACAAAACTACTGCTATAAAAAATTGCTGAAAACAGCGCATTGAAATAAATTAACAGTGCATTATCACTTCATGGTTTTTCTATACAAGATTTTGGATTGCCAGATATTTCAAATGAATTAATGGAATATCATGATGACATAGATGATCCATATGTACTCTTATTAACGAAGATGAACTTGATAGAAAAATTCGATCGTTAAATGATTGTCAACATCGAAAATATTTACTGAAATAACAAAAGCGGTTTTAGGCGACAATGAAAAAAATCTATTTTTATTGATGGATCTGGTGGAACTGAAAAAACTTATTTATTAAATACTTTAATCACGTTTTTTAAAATAGTACATTTCGATACTAGTGCGTGAAAGTAATTTTATCCTCGTGTGGACGTTTTCGCCCGAGCGAAGCGAGGGTGCAAAGACCACACGAGGTTAAAATGACTTTCTCGCTCGCGTATCGAACCGTATTTGTACAAAGCTTGATTTGGAGCATGCTTTTTTATTCGAGCGTGCGCGAATTCAAGCTTTGCGCACGGAGTGTTAAAAAATTATTTTGAATTATCAGTTGCTTCAACTGGTGTTTCTGCTAATCTGTTAATTAACCCTTAAATGACACACGGGGTCCAAAATACCCCAGGTAATTTGAACAAAAATTTTCATTTTCTATTTTTTCGAAAATTTTGATTTTTTTTTCAATATCTCAATAATAATTTTGGATCTCAAAAACTGTCAAATTCTTTAGGAGAGATTTTAAGGCACTTGTACAAAAACTTTCAAATAAAAATGTTTATAAATGAAAAACTTATAAGTTGCTTATAAGCACTGGGGTCCAGAAGACCTCGTGTGGCACTTATGGAATTATTTTGACGTGTGTCATTTAAGGGTTAATGGAAAAACGACTCATACGGCATTTAAATTACCTCTTCATATTAAATAATGATCAACATCTAATGTTTCGCAAAATTTGATGTCTGTGTATTGATTTGGGATGCAATTTCCATGAATAGTAAATGTGCGTTTGATACTGCAGATAGATTATTTTAAGATTTATGTCTAAATACTAAACCATTTGGTGGTAAAGTAATAATGGTTTCTGGAGATTTTAGGCAAACATTACCAATTATATGACATGGCAGTAGAGCTTAAATAGTAGAATCTTTGATAATAGGTTGTAAAATATGGCTATAATTTCATGTTATTTAAAAAACGGCTTTTAAATGTTGGAGGAGGACAATTTTCTACAAAATTCGAAAAAAATAATGGCCTTTTAAAAATACTACCTAATTTATTATCTAAAGGTGATTGTATTTCCGAAAGGTTTAAAAACAAAATTAATTCGTTTGACACTTCTATGAAAAATAAAGTAATTTTATTCCCAGAAATAACCATGTTTTTAAAATGAATAATGAAATATTAAATCGATTAAATTGTGACAGCAAAGAATATTTAAGTATTTATACTATTGTGGATGATGAGAATGAATGTTTAAAAAACTCTATACGAATTGAATTTGTCAATTCGATAACTCCAAATGGTCTTTTCTACCGTATAAACTAATTTAGAAGATAGGTGGTATTATAATTTTATTAAGAAATTTGTAATTGTAAGTAATGGAACGAGATTAATTCTCAGATTTTAGGGAAATAAATATATCTGAAAATGAGGCTGGTATAACAATGTTAATACCACAAAAAATTAACAACAACAATTAATAGCCAATGATATACCAAGAATATAGATGAAAATAATATCATAATAATAACCATAATTCATATATCATATTATATAATTATATTGATTCATATTCATATCCTTATCCATCCAGATCCACATCCATCCATATCCATAGATATATCCATATCCATATTCATATCCATATCCATATCCATCTATATTCTGTGAGGTGCATAAATTATTGCCTCATGTAGTGCATCCTAGCAAGAATATCCACGTGCGCGTATTTATAAACACGCGCCTGATAATATCAACACGGCTCAGCTGTTTACCACTCAGCAATAGCCCATCTGGCTTGTAATGTCACAATCATAACATAGAATCTTATTAGAACTTGTAGAAAGTTCTATGAGATTCTATGCACTTTTGTGCTGCAGCCTCTTCGAATAAGGAAAATGTAAAACGGCCACTAGTTGCACTTTCCCATTTCACATATAATTTGTTAATTTCCAATGCACTGGAGACCGTTCCTCTACCTATTTTTTATAACTTTTATTCAACTTACTGTAAAGAGAAACCGAAGTGGGGAGTTATAATCAGATTCGTTCTAGAAGTTTCTCGAATGAGGCTCGGCTGCTTCATATATACGGCTATCCACACCATGGGAGAGAATTCTAACTTCAACTACCGAGCAGTTATGAGCTCTCCGGTTCGGTCTCTCTCCCTATACAAATATGTAATAGGAGATATTTAAATAAAGAGAGCCTTATTCTCAGATTGAACTTGACTATGTCTTGTTATTATAAAAACCTTTTTTATCAATATACAATTACTCGGGAATATAGAATTAATTATTAAATGATACTCGTAATTTCGGGCAAAGTCGGCAATCCTACAATCCATATCATATCTATATCCATCCATATCCACAAACATACATATTCATATCCATATCCGTCTATATCCATACTCATATGCATGTTTGTCCGTATCCATATCCATTTCCATAAATCCATAAAGTAAATGTTTATACAATAAAAATGGTATCAAAATGACAAAAAATAAGTGTTTATTTATATATTCATGCATGTATATGAAAAAATCTCCAGAAGTTTTGACTCTTTTGCCCCCCCCCCCCTTTTTTTTAAATTTATTGTTGCTATTAGTTTAGCGTACGAAGCACATAAACAAGATAAGGTGCAAAATCTTCACTGTGAACCAAGAAAACCAGTCCTGTAAACCATATTGGTGTGCCGCAGATGCTAAACTCTGAGCATGTAAAAAACTATCAAAAAGGGTCACTTTTTCGACTGTCTTCCAAAAATGGACTTTTTTAGATAGTTTTTTACATACTCAAAATTTAGCGTGCACAACAATATGGTTTATAGGACTGGGTTTCTAGGTTAAAAATGATGATTTCCGATTCTATCCTGTTTATGTGCTTCTTACGCTAAACTAATAGCAGGAATAAATTTAAAAAAAAAAAACTAAGACAAGAAAAATCAAAAGTTCTAGAGATTTTCCCATGTGTATGTTATCTGGCCAATAAAATCTCTTTCGTTTATTTTAAAAAAATATAGTTCGAATAATGCATTTCATAAATTTAAAAAATCAGTTTTGCAAAAAAATAAAATTTTATTTTTATCAATACATTAACACAAATTTATTTGGTGTAATTTAATTCTTCTCTTTGGGAAAGTATTCTGCTAGAGAGGTTAACAGCGATTTTTGACTTCAAATTAGTATTTAGGAGGAGGTCAAAATAAATAAGGATGGATGGTCCCAACCCGAGCACAAGTACAGGATAATTTTTGTATGGGCCTGCGTCAACAACAATTCTGCCACCAATCCAATGTTATGGTCAGCATCTGAATCCAGTGAAACTATAGGAATAACAATTGGTGGGATTCGGGACACCTTTGGTATAATGATCACTAAAACATCTTCAATAGCTTCTGGCATGATGGGTGAATCTTGAGGCATTATGACTGGAATGTTTTCCTCAACAGTTGATTGAGATGCCATCACTGGGATATTTTACTCATCATTCGATGGGTTACCAACCTTTTACTGAAATAAATACTATTGAAGTAAATAATATTGAAATTTTATAAAAATCTACGATAATTTTCAAATAAAAATGTGTGCAAAACAAGAGCGCACATCCTTCTGAAAACGGATATTCATGGAGCTTTGAATCTTTATTAATGAGTGATTTAATGATTATGCCGTGCAGTTTTGGGATGAATTTAAGACTTTTATTTTAAAAAATTTTAATAATTTTGAAATATTTTTGAAATAACTAATAATGGTTTTTAGATAATTGAAAAATTTCAATATAAGTTGACGATTGAAAATGTCTCAAAATCATCTTTAATGTATAGTGAACGATTAAAAAAATATAAAATAAAACCTAAGAAAATAAAAAATATAACTCACATCTGAAAGAGTAATGAATATTGATATTTTTGCAATAAAACTGAATAATTAGATTTTTAGAGAACTACAACATTCTACATGCAGTTGATTTCCCTGCAAATGTGATATATCAAGCAAGAAACATTCCGGCAAAGAATGGGAGAGACAGATTTACAACTACGTAGTTGAGTTGAAGTGAGCTACCGACTAGTCAGCGAACTACGAGGAGATCCAATCAGTCGCGAGCTCATTCAGACGACGGCTCGGTTAAAAAAATAAGTAATATCCAATAAACACTATCCACTACTAGGAACAAAAGTTTTTTAAAGCGTTTCGGGCGCAAAACGTCCAGACGAGCACTAAATCACTTTCACGCACTACTAACGACGTGTACAAAGCTTGGTTTAGAGAATTCTTTTTTATTCAAATGTGTACGAAATCGTGCTTTGCGCACGGAGTGTTAAAAAACAACATATTTACCTTCTATTAGTGATTCATTATCGTCTTTCAACATTTGTACAATCGTGTTACATCAGCTGATGTCAAGTTTTGCTTCCTCCTAGAGGAAGCTTTATGTTTTTCATACAAATACAAGGCTTTTGTAAATAGATTCTCCCATTCGTTAAAATATTGTATAGATACATTATATTTTTTTGAAAAATTTTGTTTTAATAATAAGTATTTTTTATATTTATTTTATAATTACGAAATTCATAAAAAACCAGTGTGAGTTGATCGGGTTCCTTCAAAATCTCAAAAATACCAACCAGATTTTTGTAACCATTATTGGTTGTATCTACATCACGACGAGGGTAAGATACATGCCAGTGTTGAAGGATTCCTTCTTTATCTCTATTGGCTATAAATCAAACTTTACTAGCATGTGCGTTGTCGAAATCTAGATAGAATCACAAGAATTTTATGTTAAATTTAGGTTACATTAATTAATTATATGTTGATTATAGTTAGAAAAAAAACTTACGTTCATCAGTAGGTAATGTATCTAAATTTCTGTTACTTTCTTGAAGCTTGTTTGCTCTTCTTATAAAAGTGACACTATTGCTGTACTTATCTACAAGTTTTCCTTTTGACCTTCCAGGTTTGTCATCGTCGAATATTTCTTTCCAGTTGGTTTTATGTAATATACTTGAATCGATTCTTCTGGAAACAACTGTTTTATTTGTGTAGCCAAGCACTCGAAGTCTACATTTACTAAATTGTCCGGTATAATTTAGGTTGCTATTGTTATTATTATTAATGATATTATTTAATAATAAAAAAGATATAATAACAAAAACTTAGAATTCATATACTTTCAATAAATGAAGTACTATGATGTTACGCAAATAAGACTGAGAATATGAACATAGACTGTTCGTTCACTGATATATTAACTTTGGCCCTAGTGGATTATTCTCTAGCAATTTGTCCAAATCCAAATCTTGGACCTTACAATATCTGGCTCTTTTTCTTGGAGGCTCGTTAGTAAAAACTTCTACATTACCATTCTCTTCGTTCTTGCCATTTTCTTCAGGATTGTTCACTGTAGCCGTAGGTTCAGTAACTCGTAGACGGTTAGTTGGTTGTACTCTGGTATCGACAACTCCAGTCTGTTGCAAATCACTCTCAAATTCTAAAGGGTCAAGATTGAGGACCTCGATACCAACATCTTTTACTAGAACGTAACAAAAAACTTACTGTCAACGGTTACGACGAGATTGCCAAAACCACAGGATATTAAGAAATTCTCCATTGCCACGACGTACTTACTGAACTATTGATAACAATATGAAAGTGACTTGAGCCAACAGACGCCTTGGCGAATTGCATCGCCGAGCCTGCCGGCAGCTGTGCCTGCTGAGCATCGGCCCGGAGCATCGGCGCATGTGCGTTGTTTATCATATAGAGCGGAAGGCTAGAAATAGCCAAGGGCTGATTCTCGTTTCGTCGGGAATACCGTTCGGAGGTGTTTTGTGCGCTCTTACGATTTTAATCAATTCCAAAGTGTTTTTAGGGCTTTGTAGTGACTGTGTAGTTTCTGTACCTCTTCATTTTCTATCTCTTCTTTCTTTATTTAGTCTGTACTACCATTCGCTCTCTTTCATCTATCAATGCAAATCTACCCCCGCCGCCTAACCTCAAAGAGTCGCCGAGAGGGGCCTCTGACCTCAGTTTCCACCACATTTTTCAATTCCCTCGCCATCTCTCAATGCTTCTATAAATTCTAACCGATACTTTTAACTCACTATGCCTCTCTCAAAATACACCCTTTCCAGTCAGTCCATACTCCTCTCCCAAAAACAATCTCCTCTCAGCCATCATGAATCTACTAATCCTGCAACACTTGAAAGCGAGAAAGCTCGAAGCGGAAGCCCTTCTTGATGACTTTTTAGGCTTTTCCAACTCTAAGGGTCTTACCGTGTAAAAAATATTATGTTTTGCTAAAGTTGACCGGAAGTTTTACGCCCCAAACATTTCCCAAATATTTGTAGCTGATGTTTGTTAAAACTTTTCCTTTATCTTTATTTAAACTTTATCCTACCTTTCGCGATGCAATCGCAAAAGAACTTCTGCGGTAAGGTATGGCGTAACTTTATCAAAACTTTCGCAAAAACTCAATATGAAACTTTGGAAACTCACTATAACGTTTGTCGCATTTTGTTGAATTTTCTCATCCTCGGAACTTTCGTCTAATAACTTATCAAAATTCTCTTCTTTAAAGGAATTTTCTGATCTACCGAAAACAGGGCCAACAAGACCAAGAAACTATTATGCTTTATCTCAACAAAAAAGGTCTCTTACCAACCAGCTTCAGTGCAACAATAAGAATAGCACAGTAACTTCATCGCCTCCCCCTTCAACTACAACCACTTCCTGCCGCTCGTTTACTGACTCCTCTCCAACTTTCTTTACCAACAGCAGCAACTCAAGCAACAACGGAAAAACGCCTATACCTCTATCACCTCTAATAACCTCACTAATCCGAATCCTTCTAAGGTATCTCTCTCTATCCCTCTTACAATAAGGGCGCCTTGATGCTGTTCGCCGAGACACTGGGTATCCAAGTAGTCAAGCGCCATCTTCACCCAACGACATTAAACAGTTTGATCGCTACCCGATATAAAGGTAACATAGTATTCATTTCTACTGCAGATTCCCTTAAAATCTCCATTACTCTCACCAACAGCCAAACAGCCAACCAGATTTTCCTTGACAAATCCTTCGCTTCTCCATCTGAACTCACCGTCTCAATAGGTAGACAGAGAATAATTAGAGATGTCCCTCTAGACCTCTCTGATGAAACCATTTTGGAAGACTCTCCTCATTCGTTTTCCTTCCTATTTCTAAAGCAGAGAGAGTGAACCACAGAATCACTCTCATACTCCACAACTAAACTCGTCCCCTCCGAAATTATTCGCCTCGCCTTTGACGATTAATATCTACCCGAACATGTCAATCTTTTCTATGTTAGATATCCTATCCATATGCATGTATCCCCAGTTAAAATGTGCTTTAAATATTTTAGATTTGGACATCTCAGGAATCAATGCAGGAGTAAATCAGTCTGTCAAAGGTGGGATTTGCATGGGCACACCCAGGAGGAGACAGGCCGTTGTGCTAGCTCGCAACCCATCTCTGTAAACTGTACACAATACCATCTTTCTAAGGACAAGTCTTGCCTGGAATGGCAGCTCGGGAGCTCCAATGCGATTCACTCCTACGCGGCCTCTTACTGCCTCTACTGCAGAAGCCTTGCCTCTCTACATTAATTACAATCTTCCTCAACATAACTCTCGATCCATTCCCATTCACAAACGGTCAACTTTCTCTTCGGCACCAGCGGCATCCGGTTATGGCCCTCCTTATCTGTTTTCACCTTCACTACCTACAACCTCCACCTCCCCATACTATCTATGTCCAAGCGACACGCAACTCTCAATTCGGCCCTCGCTGAACAACTCGCGCAATCACACCCTTCCCGCAACCCTCCCCCTTTTCCACTCTCAAACCCTCTCCCCTCTCACAACCCACGGACACCAAACCCCATTCCACCTCCAACCCTCCCCACCCTCAATCCTTCTTCCAACCAATCCACATTTCCATCGTATCACCTTAATCACCGCAATTACCACAATCTTCTTCGTCCTTTGGCTCATACCCCTACTGTCCTTGGCCTTCTCCCTCCTTCTCACTGCCAGGCTCTATCTCTACCTCCCTTAATCTCTCATCCACCTCTCTAACCCCTCCTGACAATAATCTGGTGATTAATTTCCTTCTCAAACTCATATTCCAAACTCTCCTTCCTATAATCAGCTCCGCTGGTTACTCTAACATCGACTCTCAGGCCCACCAAGCCTGCTCATGCCTCCATCTCACGCCTCCTTCTTTCAACAATGGCCTCTTTCCAAACTCCTAAATTTTTCGTGTACTTCAGGAGATCGACTTGTCCTTTAGGCAACGCAAATCCCAACTTTAATCCATCTCTAACGACTTTAATTTGATTCGCCTCTGTGAAACTTGGTTTAACCTTTCTAATTACGCTGCCCTCAAAGTAGGTTTTGTTATCATTTGCAACGACAGACCTGCAGGTGGTATAGCCATCTATATTCGCAATTCTATCTCTTTCGACATAGTCGACATCTATAATTCTCCTAACAATCTCGCATCAAACATCATTTCTCTCTCTACTTTACAAGGCGAACTTCTCATAGTTTCAACCTATAGACTCCCCAACACGTCCTTCAATCTTTTCCATTAACACAACCTCCTTGTTTCCACTTCTTACTAAAAATCTGCTTCATTGCCTGGACCAGCAGCTACACCTGCAACCTCGGCGACCAAATTTCCCGCTTTTCGTCGACAACAACCTTCTTAACTTAAATTGAGTTACTCCTACCTACGTCAACAGGAGAAATCCCAATAACCCTTCCTGTATCGACCTCGCTTTCGTTTCTCCCCATCTTTACTCTATCAGTGTATGGACTGTTCTGGACACCTTTCTCAGCGACCACTATTCCATCTCCTTATCTTTAGGCATTTCGAACCCCTCCACTTCCTTCTGCTCTCACCGCTCGAACTACGGCTGCATTTCTGCCGAAAACTGGGTAGTCTTCCGAAACTCCTTATCTGATTTCTCCTTCGACAACCAGCCAACTGACGCTTCTCCTTCCGCGAAATGCGATATCTTAACCTTAACCATCCTTAACTCTATCCAATACATCACCGTTTCCCCAAGTAAAAAAAATAAGTATAGATTATACATAAATTATGCATAAATGATTATGCATAGGATTGGCGTGGCATAATCTATGTATAATTTATACATAATTTATATAAAAATTTATTTTGACACATTTTATACATAGAGTAAGTAT
>JAPYZP010005769.1:0-10502 GCA_030522985.1 Torymus sinensis
AAATAAAATCGCTGCAACATCTGTACCTATTAAAACCCATATAAGTGTAATGAAATTTAATCGGATTGGATGGGGTTTAATAGTTTTTTTTAAGCAGGGTAATCGGGATGCGTATAATCAGATTATTTAGAAGCTTTAATTGGTCGTGTGAATTAGGATTGCGAGAAGTAATTGTCGGGTTAACTTTGTAATTTATGTGTGTACTAAAAGCGGAGTCTAATTTTTGCTAAAAGAAAAGAGAGTAATAAAGTCTGATTTTTGTTTGGAATTCAATTGAATTAGAATTATTAGCGAGTGTTAGTTGTGCTATCCGGTTTTATTTTTGTTTATTCAGGTTTCGCTGTGGTTTCAGCGGCCCCAGGCTGTCGTTGTATTGGTGCGCCCAGAGAGGACTCTTATCGTCGAGGAGGTAGCCGGTACCCTGAGCCTGGCGATCATTAATAATAAATTTGGTTCGCGGTAAAATCCTTTTGCGTTGTGTGGAGAATTTCGCAATGTTACAAATTATTGAAAAATCCATTTTTAACGAAATTGATGACGGCTGACCGATAACTATGACAGTGAAAGATTTATCGAGGAAAAATCTGCGTTTTTAATGAAAATGGCGGCTAATCACGATAAATATTTTTACGGTACTAGTTATCGTCGTGAACTGTCATTTTCATTAAAAACAGAGATTTCCCTCAACAAATCTTTTATGCTAGTAGTTATCGTGGTCAATTTTATTAAAAAGGTATCTTTCAATAAATAATAGGAAAATAGAACCTATATCCCGATGCAATCATATACACAATAAGGAACAGTGCATGCTAAAAGAATAACGCGAAGGAATAAGGAATAGGAGGGAATAAGGTGGACATAAGGTGCTTGTGCTCCGTTTATTACTCTTATGTTGTTATGCTCACGTTGTGTATGCAACGTTCATTAACTTCTATAACCTATAAATAAAGAAGTTCGAAAAGTAAATAATTATAATTTTATGAATATAAATTATTATATAAATAATTATCATATGATTAACCTTTTTTGGTTTCTGCATCGTCAAATGGTCAAGTCAAAAAGTTTTCAAAAAGTTTCACAATTTTTAAATTTTGGATTCATTTTATTTACGTCTAATTGTAGTAAATTAATAATTACATTTGTAAGTTATTTATTATTAAAAAAATTTTCTTTAAAACAATCCATTAAGAGGTTATGCGCGTTTCGTTTCATACACAATATGGGCATTCATCTTAAGTATTTTCGCTGCTAGATGACAAAAAATAATCTAGTAAAATTACATTTTCGTTGGGATTATTAATAACTTTTCTAAATCATTTACAGTGAAATTCCTTTCTTTACTTTGTAGCGTACGAAAAATGACGCACAATGTTTTTAAAAAGCAGCTGACGCGGAACGCATTTCCAGCACCTCCAGCCAGCAAATACCAACCTACCAATTTTTATCGCTCTCAGACTGCAGGAACTACTAAAACATTACTGGAAATTCTATCGGAACACACCCCTTATGTCCACGTTATTCCCCCTTATTCCTCATTCCTTCCCGTTATTCTTTTAGCGGAGGCCCTTATGTGCTGATGCTCCGCTTATTCCCCTTATGCCCTTTATGCCCATATGCGTATGAAACGAAACGCGCGTAACCTCTAACTGGATTGTTTTGAAGAAAATTTTTTAATAATAAATAACTCACAAATGTAATTATTAATTTACTAGAATTAGATGTAAATACATTTAAAAGTGCAGAAGTCAGAAAAGCTTAATCATTTGGTAATTATTTATATAATAATTTATATTCATAAAATTTTAATTATTAATTTTTGAACTTCTTTATAGGTATTTCTTATAGAAGTTGATGAACGTTGCATACCCAAGAGGAGGAGTATTTTTCAAGAGACGGGCCCTTTTGTTCGGGTGAGCTAAGGATCAGACCGCTTGAAGAAGATACCTTCTATTTCGTTTTATCTTAAGATTGTCAGGATGTCAATCTAAAAGGATAGAGAATAATGACACGATAATACCCAAAAAATGTCGATTCTATTTTTTAAGCGATGGGTCCTCTGACCAGATAAGTCAAGGATTGACCTTTGCTATACTTGGTTTCAAATTTCTATGTGGGATCTACGTCTAAGCTCAGTCGAGGTAAACACGACAACATTCCAAAGATTATAGGCAGGCTACAGGCAACAAGTGCTTAGTGCTTATGGCCTTGTCGTTTTCAAAACAAAGTTTTCTGCGTAATTTATAAGACTTGTATGGCCGTTTATTCAGAATTATTGTGTTAGACTTAAATGTCCTATAACTTATAAACTCAAAACATATTTTAACTTTAATTTGAATTATTTGATGTTGATTTATTCTGTGTATACTTAATAAAGGATAATATTGTAAATGTTTTTTCTTATTGGAGGTGTATACATCCCCCACTCAAAGCAATATAGTTATAGTGAAGCCACCTCGCTTTTCAGCTTTAGTTAACTTTGAAGCCATAGTAATAGTTTACATCTACTCATAGCAATTTTCAAATATTTTTAATAACACTCTCTCCCTTTAGCTTTTCAAAGTTTTTCTCCAGTTAACCTCTCCATTTTTACTTATCCAATAGTGAAGTTACACAATAAGTGCTTCTTTTTAATGCACATTTATTTGAACTATACACCAACTGCGATTTGCATGTAGCTTGATAAATAGACTTTGACACTCTCTCAGCTTGTGTTACATCAATTGAACCATTATCACTGGCGTTACCCTTCTTATTACAGTTTTCTAACTGCATAACGTTACAGGTACCGTTGCTGCTGGGTTTTCGTTTACCTCCGACTTAACACCGTGCAGTATCCAGGATCAATATAAGAAGCTTGACCTGCATAACGGTACGTGGGAGCTGAAGGTAACCTGGTCCGTCACTGGTAGGTTGAGGGTGACTTATATCTTGCCCCTGCTCAGACATACATCAAAGGGTTCTTTCAGAATATTAGGTACGCATTGACTATAGTTTATTTGTTTAACTAAGGAAGTGGGGTGCCTTATCGGTGAGTGCCTTCTCCACTCTTTTTACGGTTAATTATTGGCTCTTTTGCCTTACTGAAGGGCGTCGCTGGGTAGTTACTTCCAAACCTGTACATTATTTTTCACTCGTTGGTCTAGGCATTTTAGTACTCTAGGTTGAATTTATGCTTCATCTAAGTCAATTAACCTTCACCAGAATTTAATTCTTCTTTCATAGTTTAATCGATTTTCTTGTACATTCCAGTATGGCCCCCAATCAGTCGAACCAGGATCAGAGGGGGTTTGAGGATGATTCTAGGCCCACAAATCATTTGGGCATATCCTATTTGGATTTTGATACCCAAAAATCCGACAGATATGTTGAGACCTCAAAAGGGCCCTTTTTGGTCTATATTACGGACTCCAACCCCGGTAATAACTTGGGGAACTATCATATTATCTCGATAGGCGAAAAACTTTATGATGCAGGCTTTCCAGTAGATGACCTGCATAGGGAGGGTAACCAATACTATTCTGTCGCTTTTTCCAGTTACCTAACTGCGAATAATTTCGTAGAAGGGGGCGTTAAGTTAGTAGACCCAGGCTGGAGAGTTTTCATTCCGGACGTGGGGCTCTACAACATTAGGATTATTTTTGACATCCCCTCGGATATTTCTATGTCGAAATTGGCTCAAATAGCTACCTGCAGTGAGGGAGAAACCATTGACCAATTCGTTAGAATTTCAAGGGATATAAGTTCTGAGAACGGTCCCCAAAACATTCAATTAGGAAAAGTAAAAATTTTCTGTAAAGGTTCTCTCCCTAAATACATATACATCTTTGGGGTCTTCTGTAAAGTTTATTTGAACGTTCATGCAGTTCTTAGATGTTTTCGCTGTCAGAGATTCGGACATGGGTCATATTACTGCCAGAACATGCAAGTATGCGAGCAATGTGGCACTCACCATGTAGGGGATTACGAGCGTGATCCTTTTTGTTTTAACTGTAAAAAGGCTCATCCAGCCTCAAGTAAAGAGTGTATTTTTGTTCAATTTCATAAAGAAATTAATACCATCAGTACCTACATGAACATTAGTAGGTAAGAACACTATAAGGATTGAACTCCCTAATCCTTATTTGGATAATTTTACATTGAATTTGATCGAACATTCATATATCATATCTCAAAATGAGCATATTGATACTATCGAAGAGAACCGTACCCCCAAGGTTGCAGAATCACTCAATTATCAAGTTTCAAATAACGGCACAATCCTGCCGGAACCCATCCAGGGGGAGAAGATTCTTTTTGATGATCTCCCTAGCCTACCGCAGGACCTCACCACTACGTCTCGCTCTCAAACCCCTGAGGTCTCATCATCATCGACGTATATGCAAACCACTCCAACCGTAGATTGTTCCAATTCAATCAACTCTATTCATAGTCAACCTCTCTCTAGACTGAGGACCATTTCTCCTACATACGTTAATACATCTTTTAGCAACCCAGTTAACTCTGAGATACAAAAAGCACCCCAGGCTAGTAGCCCATCCACAATTGCAATGTCAAAAAGAAAGAAGTCATCTCAATCATTTGGAAGAAAACAGAATGCTTTAGGTCCTGAACCAAAAAATAGTATCGGAGGTTCGTTTAAAAAAATTAAACAATAATGGTTCTTTCGGCTACATATCACAATATTAATGTGGTTCAAAATAAGTGGGCTTCTTTATCTAACTATATTCCCAAAGTCGATTTAGTTTGTTTTGCAGAAACTAAATTCTCTTTTCAGGATAATTCTCCATATATTAAAGATTATTTAAGTACTAGACAAGACCGTAGGGATTGTCTGAAAGAAGGAGGTGGAGGTCTACTCCTGTTCATGCACAAATCTCTTCATTTTAAGATTATCTCTCTGAAATATCACATAAAAAATGTAGAGATGATCTCTCGCAGAATCAAGATTAAATTCTTCTTTTTTCAACCTTTTTTTGTATACAACCCCCCATACAATATAATTAGTTCTACTGATTTTACGAATTTCTTGCTTGAAATTTCTCACATCTCCAATGCCATTGTTATAGGTGACCTTAATGCACAAAACTGCAGATGGGGTAGTGATCTTCCTAATCAGATTGGCAACAACTTATGTAACGCCTTAGATCTCTCAGGCATGTTTACTATACTGAATGATGGCAGTCCTACCCGCATCCACTCCACAAAGAGTTGCCCGGACCTGGCATTAGCACTGGCTAGTTTCTGGAAGGACGTTTCTTGGTTGGTCTTAGATGACTGCCACGGGAGCGACCACTTCCCTATCAAAATTAGTATTAACCTAGGTAATGCTCAAGAATTAGAACTCAGAAATTCTAATCAACTGTCTCGAGTTAATTGGGCCAAATTTGCCGACTATCTGAATAATCATGCATACAGGTTAGATCGCTCTATTGAAGATGTCGATTCTGCTCTTAAAACATTTTTTCAAGTCATCAACGAGGCGGTTGAAGCCTCTGGAGGGAAAATCCCTACTGATTCGAAAAAAATTAGGAAAAAGCCTCAAGATGCAGTATGGTGGAACGATGAATGCACCGATATTGTCGATGACAGGAGGGCTCTAGTCAAAAATTTTAAGGAAAACCCGTCTCCAGCAAACCTACTTCTTGCTAAAAAGTCTTTCTCTTCTTCTAATAAATCTCTTCAAAAAATCAAATCTAAAAATTTCAAAGATTTTATCTCTTTGTTAAATCCTAGTAGACCTATGCTTGAGAACGTTCGTATTATAAAAAAATTCAAAAATAGACATTATAACCCCTCCCCACAATCAACGTCAATTAATTCTCCGTCCGAGGACCCAGAACACACCCATGGTTTTA
This sequence comes from Torymus sinensis, assembly GCA_030522985.1. NCBI lineage: Eukaryota > Metazoa > Arthropoda > Insecta > Hymenoptera > Torymidae > Torymus > Torymus sinensis. The sequence goes on from JAPYZP010005769.1 coordinate 5,856, forward strand.
ACAAAATCTCCAACAGCTACCCATACCCAGAACCCATCTTCAACGATATGGGTAACGGGTCGCACTCTCTGGAGAAACCCATATCTTTCCCGGAAATTGATCATGCCATCAAGGCCAGTAAAACCAAATCGGCTCCAGGCTTGGACGCCATCTCATATTCACTTCTAAAGAAAATTCCAAAATCAATAGTAATATGGCTTATGGATTTTTATAACAAAATTTTATCCTCCGGAAAATACCCTGCTAGTTCGAAAAATTTTAAGGTATGCTTTATTCCTAAAGGAGGTAATAAGGGGTTTAGACCCATTGCTCTGGCGTCTACTAACCTCAAAACTCTCGAACGTATAATTAATGACAGACTCATGTGGTGGTGCGGATCTAGAAGCATTCTACCAAGACTCTTTCAAGGCTTCAGGCGCGGGAGATCATGCCATGATTGCCTGGTTCCCGTCCACCTAGATGCCATTATTGCCAAACAAAAAAAAAGACTCTTGAGAGTACTGGGGTTGGACATTGAGGGTGCTTACGACATTGTTAACTTGGTTACTTTACTTAACATACTCTCTGCGCTAAACATTCCACCTCGCATTCAAAAATTCATCTCTAATCTCATATTCAATAGAAATAAGGGTTTACCTCAGGGATGCATTTTATCACCTCTTCTTTTTAACCTCTATATCAGCGACATTGCTCCACATCTTAACAACAATATCAAATGCTTAGGTGTTGGAGATGATTTACTGATCTATGGATCAGATTCATCCCCTGATCTGGTAACACAGAATCTCTGTTTGGGATTAAGAGATCTCGGTGTTTGGCTAAACACTAAATCCTTTTATCTTTCACTTTCTAAATGTTCATTCAATTTTTTGGGTTTTGAAGCAGAGAATATCCATCCAGGCTCTCATCAGATCTTCTGTAATAACCATAGCATATTACATGGTGGATCATTTAAGTATTTAGGGGTGACATGGGATTCTGCCCTTGTGTGGGAAACCCACATTAATCTCACAGCAAACTCGGTTCGACTAGGTCTAAACATGATAGCCTCAGTGTGTAAAAGAAGTTGGGGTGTCCATCCGCAAACAGCTTTAATTTTTTATAAAACAATAGTTCGTCCCATAATGGATTAGGGTACTTATTTCCTACTTATGCCCATGCTACTTATTTGCTGGGGAAAAAAAAGCTTATCTTCACAAACTACAGATATTGCAGAACTCTGCACTTAGAATCTGTTTGGGCAGCATCAGGACCACGCCGATAAACGTTCTACACCATCTGGCAGGTATTCTCAATCTCAAAATTCGTACGAAACATATAATAGGGAGAATGTTGGGACGTTCTTTTTCAGTCTCTTCTAGCTTTATCATACCCAAAATTCAATATATCCAGAGGTATCTGCCCAAACCCATGAAAAGAAAAGGTTCGGGTAGAATTAGTAGATACGGGCTTTTGTACGATAGCTTGATCAAAGTCGATCCTCTACAGGTCTCTAAGTTGGCATAACACTTTTTCTGAAAGGCAAAATAAACTATTGGATATTTTGCCGTAAATTAGCCGTAAATTATCCGTGGAACCCATAATTTAACCGCGACCGTTTTTTTTAAAAAAACCATGTGTCCTGCTAACTTCAGATAAGGTTAGCAAACCACCCCCGCAAAACCTATGTTTAGACAAGTCCCGACGAAACCATACCAACATAGGAATTTGCCGCTTTTTTGCAGTAAGTCAACGCTGTTATGTAGAAAACGAAAAAATAGTGTTTACTATTGTTATAAACAATAGTTGTGTCAATTTACATGAAAATAGCAAACCACAGCCCAGAAACTAACTTTAGACGACTCCTACCGCCACCATACTAACACAGAAATTTGCCGCTTTTTTGCCGTGAGTCAACAGTATTATCTAGATGACGAAAAAATAGTTTTTACTATTGTTATAAACAATAGTTGTGTCAATTCACATGAAGATAGCAAACCGCGGCCCCAAAAATAACTTTAAACGATTCTTACCGCCACCATACTAGCACAGGAATTTGCCGCTTTTTTCCGTGTGCAACAGTATTATGTAGATGACGAAAAAATAGATTTTACTATTGTTATAAATAACAGTTGTGTCAATTTCCATGAAGATAGCAAACGACAGCCCAGAAAGTAACTTTAGACGACTCTTACCACCGCAACACTAGCATAGGAATTTGCCGCTTTTTTGCCGTGAGTCAACAGTATTATGTAGATGATGCAAAAATCGTTTTTACTATTATTATAAACAATAGTTGTGTCAATATACATGAAGATAGCAAACCACGGCCCAGCAACTAACTTTAGACGACTCTACCACGACAACACTAGCACAGGAATTTGCCGCTTTTTTGCCGTGAGTCAACAGTATTATGTAGATGATGGAAAAATCGTTTTTACACAGGGGATTCAACTTTCATGCGTATACGGTAGCACGTTAGTCGTCTTTACATGGCAAAATAATTATTTAAAAACTCTGAACCCCACGTAGGCAGGGGAAGCGAGTTCCACGCGTATGCGGGAGCGCGTCAGACGTGTATACATGGAAAATAGTTATTTAAATAACTCTTAACAGCAAGTAGGCAGGGCATGCGAGTTCCATGCGTATACGGGAGTGCAAAAACCGTTATACATGGCAAAATAATTAATTATAAATCTCTCAACCCCAAGTAGGCAGGAGAGGTGAGTTCCACGCGTATGCGGGAGCACGTCATACGTGTATACATGGCATAAGAATTATATAAAAAACTCTGAACCCCAAGTAGGCAGGGGATACGAGTTCCACGCGTATACGGGAGAGCGACGGACGTGTATATATGGCAAAATAATTATTTAAAAATCTCTTAACCCCAAGTAGGCAGGGGATGCAAGTTTCCGCCTATACGGGATCGCGTCAAACGTGGATACATAGCCTAATAATTAATTAAATAATTCCAAACCCCAAGTAGGCAGGGGATACAAGTCTCACGCGTGTACGCGAGCTCATCAGACATGTATATATGGTAAAAGAATTATTTAAAATCTCTTCACCCCAAGTAGGCAGGGCATGCGAGTTCCCCGCGTATACGGGAGCGCGATAGACGTGCATATATGGCAAAATAATTATTTACATAACTCTTAACCCCAAGTAGGCAGGGGATGCGCGTTCCACGTGTATACAGAAGCGCAACAGACGTGGCAAGTTTCACGCCTGTACGGAAGCGTGTCAGACATGTATACATGGCAAAATAATTATTTAAAAACTCTTAACCCACAGTAGGCAGGGGATGCGCGTTCCACGCATATGCGCGATCGCGACAGACGTGTATACATAGCAAAATAACTAATTAAATAATTCCAAACCCCAAGTAGGCAGGGGATGCGAGTTCTACGCGTATACGGGAGCGCGACAGACATGTATATATGGTAAAAGAATTATTTAAAATCTCTTAACCCCAAGTAGGCAGGGGATACAAGTTTCCCGCCTCTACGGGAGCGCGTCAGACATGTATACATGGCAAAATAATTATTTAAAAACTCTTAACCCCCAGTAGGCAGGGGATGCGAGTTCCACGCATATGCGCGAGCGCAGAAGTGTATATGTGGAAAAATAAGTAATTAAACAATTCCTAACCCCAAGTAGGTAGGGGATGCAAGCCTCACGCGTATACGAGAGCGGGTTAGAAGGTATATATGGCAAAATAACTAATTAAATAATTCCAAACCCCAAGTAGGCAGGGTTGCGAGTTCCAGACGTATACGGGAGCGCGGCAGACATGTATAGATGGCAAAAGAATTATATAAAAAACTCTTAACCCTAAGTAGACAGGGGATGCGAGTTCCACGCGTATGCGCGAGCGCGTCTGACGTGTATACATAGCAAAATAACTAATTAAATAATTCCAAACTCCAAGTAGGGAGGGGATGCGAGTTCCACGCATATACGGGAGCGCGACAGACATGTATATATGTTAAAAGAAATATTTAAAATCTCTTAACCCCAAGTAGGCAGGGCATGCGAGTTCCCCACGTATACGGGAGCGCGACAGACGTGCATATATGGCAAAATAATTATTTACATAACTCTTAACCCCAAGTAGGCAGGGGATGCGCGTTCCACGTGTATACGTATACATGTCAAAATAATTATTTGAAAATCTCTCAACCCCAAGTAGGCAGGGGATGCAAGTTTCACGCGTATACGGGAGCGCGAAAGACGTGTATATCTGGCAAAATAATTAGTTAAAAACCCCAAGTAGGCAGGGGATGCAAGCCTCACGCGTATACGGGAGCGCGTCAGACGTGTATATATGGCAAAATAATTGTTTAAAAACTCTTAACCCCAAGTAGGCAGGGGATGCGAGTTTCACGCGTATACGGGAGCGCGTCTGACGTGTTTAAATGGCAAAATAATTATTTAAGTAAATCTTAACCCCAAGTAGGCAGAGGATGCGTGTTACACGCGTATACGGCAGCACGACAGACTTGTATACTCGGCAAAATAATTATTTAAAGAGCTCTTAACCCCAAGTAGGCAGGGGATGCGAGTTCCACACATATACGGGAGCGCGTCAGACGTGTATACATAGCAAAATAACTAATTAAATAATTCCAAACCCCAAGTAGGCAGGGGATACAGCCTCACCCG
>JAPYZP010005771.1:0-11172 GCA_030522985.1 Torymus sinensis
ATAATTTTGCATGTATTATATAATCTGAAGAACACGATAATTTCTTTATTTTACAATCCAAAATAGTTATTATAATTTATTATGATTTATCTGCAGTAACTGATAACTTCTGTACCGATCTGCAATAAAATATTATTTTCATGATATTGCATGTTATTGTAAAATATTGTAGTAATTGATAACTTCTTTATTAATTTGCAATCATAGATCGTTCTCATAATTGTTCATCATATTATTGAATTTGTAGCAATTTATAATTTCTTTACTAATCTCCAATATAATATTATTGAAATATAATATTGCATGTTATTTATATTTTTTTTTTAATTTGTCGATCTGTAATCTTCCTATCTTAAAAAAATTATGAATTTGTTATGATATCAATTTATTCGTGATTTGATTGGTGGGAGTAATGGTTGCTAGATTACAGAAACAAAAGAGGCACAAAGTTTTGCCAAAATTTCAGCGCGCGAAGCTCATTTAGAGTTCACTATTCAAATGTAAATTTTACAATTTGTTATCATTCGATGTAATATCACTGTAATTAATAATTTCTTTACTGATCTGTAATAAAATATTATTATGGTTTTGAATGTTTTTAAAACCTAGGAAATTGATAATTTCTTTGTTCATCTGCAATGAAATATTTTTAATACATAATTTTGCATGTTATATTTTGAATAACTTTACTTGTGAAACTGCAATAATTGATTTCTGTATTGATCTGCGCATATTATTTTTATGATATTGCATGTTATCATAACATTCGTCATTAATTGTCAATTTGTTTTTCGATTTAAAATCATAGATTGCTTTAATACTTTTGCATGATATTTATATAAGTATTTTCTTTTTCCAACCTGCAATCAAATGCAAGTATTACTAGAATTAAGCTAATTAAGGGAAGAAGGTACCGATTTTTGGCCAAAAAATCCATTTTTTTTTTATCATTTTCAAATATTTTTAGCCATTTTTCTATCCTAAAACCTACTCCAAATGTCATAATTTTCATATAATTATATAATTTGATTTATTTTAACTTTTATCGTTAGAAACATAATTTACCGTTTTTTCCATTTTTTATCATACTTTTCTCTTTTCGACAAATCCAGTTCATGTACAATTATATCACTCTACGTCGCTAATTTCCCTTTAAACTACACAATTACTATTCAATATTAATATTTAATCTTAGTTTGTTCATATAATTTTATAAATAAATCGTCCAGCTGCTATAATAAACTCCATTTGAATCGAACCATCTATATCGACCGTCTTATCGACTACGGCCCGGTCATTACACGCAATAAGAAACAGGGAACAGGTATGTGGGTACTATATCTATATCCATAAGATACAAGTACTGTTCCTCATATTCATATATAGATATAGTCACCTATGTTATAGCGGGGCTAACTTCGCGTTTATTATGTTCAAAACTTTTTTAGTTTGACTGACTGAATGGTCTTTTTTATAGTTATTAAATTATTACATAACTATTATTCATATTTAAATAATAAATCATTATTATAAAGTGATTGCACTCTAAATTTTCTTGTAAATATTTATGTTATAAATTTCATAAGTTGTAAATATTATTAATCTTTTAAAAATTTGTCTGTATATATTAAATTTTTTTTTAAATATACACTGCATCCAGTAAGTGGAATTTGCCAAGAGACAAATACACTACGTCAAAAAAGAAAAAACAAATGCAAGTGATGAGGGATAAAAGAGATCTCAGGAGTGACAAAGATAGAGCTCCTGAAAAGACAGTGAAAAAGAAACTGAACAGCCCTATTGATATCAGTGAAAGTGATGAATATATTATGGTTCACACAAGTATCTTTGCAACTTTTTGAAGGAAACCATTTGTAGTGATTGTTTTGAAAAATTTATTAGTGCTTCAACAACTGAGAGAAATGGGTTATGTGTAAAGTTAGTGTTATACTGTAAAAATTGTAAAACTGTTATCGTAGATAATTTTACAAGTCCCCCAATGGTATTCAGTAGTATTCTGTACTACGGAATTATCAGTAAGCGAATTATATTAGATGATACAATGTATACTTTGATTCTAAAACTGATTTTCTGCTTTAGAAGAAATGGTTTTTGATAAAAATTGGCTCTTGCTAAACGTACGTCAGATGTAAAGTATATTAATTCAGAGTATAAATTCCAAAACACCTCGCTGTGATGTTTGTTTTGTTTTGATAACTAGAAAAATTATATTCCATTATATATGTATATACTTTGTGTACCTAAATCTGTCGTACAAATAGCAGAGGCGATAAAAATTTTACAAAAAAAGAATTTTGAGCGAGAAACTAAATTACAACTATCCAAACATAACTTTACTGTGGTAAACGATGTTTACAAAGATACCATTTAAAATCTGATTTATTCTCGCTAAGTTATTTCTTATTTTAGGCACTGAGAGAGCAACATATTCTGTTTCAATTTGAAAATGCAATATTATAACTGTTACAATATCTTACATTTTAATAGGGAAGATTTTAGACGGTAAATCTCATATTGTGTCTATTCCCATATCAGTATTGACAGAAAAATATTGAAATTGTTTAGAAGAACATGGTGACTTGACTGTTACACTGATTATATATGTAAATATTTGAATATAGGCATGTAAATAGTTATGATTATTAAGATGTCACACACATCACAATTCTCTCAGTGCACGCCATTCACGCTATCTGTGAGTGTTTTGTGAAACTAGAAAGTCCACGCGTACGATGTATACCTTCAGCACCATCTACTTTTTAATAGAGTAGAGTTGGCTGCACCTGCATTATCGACTCAACCCAATACGATTTTCGTTGAGTATCACATGGCCTTAAGGTAATACTACGTTATGCCGTGTTTCAAATGCCTGTTTGAACAGCTTTGGGCTTCGTGAAACTTTGATATCGACGCATGGCACTTGAGCGCACTTGTATGTTTCTCTTCTCCTCGCTTGACGGGTATACGCTTACGTGCAAGTCATAATAGAGAGTGAGATATAAAATTAATTATTCAAAAATACAAATATCAAACATATAAAATATAAAAAGTATATGTAAAACGCTGAGTATTGCTTGTGCATGTACAAGTGCCCCACTGATAGGTGGCGGCACTTGTTAGTGTAAGAGAAAGAGTGCAGAGCATGCTGCGAGCGAGCACCGATGTCGGCGCTGCTCAGTTCCACTCTGACCTCCATACGAGTCAGCAGACCAGAGAGAGAGTGAAGACAATAAACATAATTAGTAGAATCACAGGCGACGTCTCCCTCATTCACGACCTCTCACTTCCTCGACCTCCTACATTCGTGACCCCGACTCCAAACACACCTCCAGACTTACAAGGGAGTGCAACTCTCTGGCAGTGGCAGAAGGACCTTCTTCACAGGATCGTTCTCTCCGAGCAGAGACAGTTTTGCTCGTGCCCACCGACCGTTTTTGTGTGCGTTCTGGGACGCCGGCGCACACAAAACCTTATCTCCTCAGATCCTTCTTTCGAGAAGATCTGGGAGACACGCGATAGGCTTTCAGCAAGCCCCCTACCTTCCATATGCGTGCAGGCACGCTGACGCATAACGGAAAATTTTCACCTTCGTCAACTTACGCGTACATGCTGGCATGCCGGTGCATAGGTGTGTTCCAGGAATTCGCCGTTACTACACTATCACGTTTCATCGTGTCGCAACGAGAGCCTCGGTAACGTTTGCGGTACTTCGCCGCCGAGATCGCAGCAACCATCATCTCGTAGAGTCTCTCCGAGGTACTTTGACGACCGCTGCAGATCTCCTGGTGCGTACTTGCGTGAAGCTAACTTCGCCGGCGCCTTCAAACGCACCTGTTGAGCAACGCGAGTGCAGTTTGTACATCAGCACGATTCGAAGCGGACCTCCGGATGCGTACTTGCTTGAAGCTACCGTCAGCGGCTCTTTTTAATGCACCCGTTGAGCAACCTAAGGTCAGTCGCGGCGGCCTCACACCTCGTCGAGAATTGTCCGAGATATCTCAGCGACCTAGACATCGTCTTCGAGACACTTGTTTTTTGGAAGCCAGCTCTTGCGCAGGTTTCTCGAAAAGTCGTTTTACTATTCCTTCAGATACGTACACTACATTTTTATGACTTTTGACTTTTATGAATATATGCGTTGTCTCGTGACACTATTTATCAGAATCACTTCTTTTTAGGGAATTTTCTTAGATTTTTGCGTCATTCGTGCTTTCGCATCAAGTATCCTCGGTGAAATCGGTGACAAACATATAACTTTAAGCTTTAGCTTAGGTTTAGTTCAACGAAAGAATAAATAAAGAAAATAAATAAATAATAATTGCAAAGGCACAACCGTGCAGATGGTGTGCACCACAGTGTGGAGGGTATGCACAACCGTGTAGAAACAGGTACAACCGTGTGCAAAGCGTGCACATACATTTACAAATTAAAGCAGAAAAAGTGGTCTCTCTTAGCTTTTCCCCCGGTTTACTGATAATTTTAATACCTGATTTTCAGTTTAAGCTTAGTCTCAGTATTTGGAATTATTGTTTGTGCTTCCAAGCACTAACCAGGTAACTTGTTATACGCAGCAGCGTAAGGCAATTTAGGCATGTTATTGAACTTCATTAGAGGACTGTTTATTTTTCTTACTGTCGACGTGCACTCTCGAGTCGCGCAGCAGTAAACGTTCACCCGCCAGGCTCTAGACTTGCGTCACATGCGATCGAGTAAAGGCCTTTCTAATAATTTTGTAATTCCGTAACGTTGTCTCGACTAACTATCGTTAGATGAAATTCAGCATTTCCTCGTAAATGAGCAAACTAGAATTACCTATTTCTTCGGACTACATGTAGTTTAAGAAGAGCTCTTTTCGTCGCAAACATGGATCTTCAGTCGCCCGTCAACAAAACCAATTCAGGGAGTCAAAATGAGAACGCTAATATTTTCACATCTAGCGAAAACATTCCCACACAGACCGTACCTACCGACACGGAGACAGGAGTACCATTACAGCAAACATCGGAACGTTCAGCCATCTCGCCAAGGACTACCGCCACGACCACCCCCGGGCTACCTAACTTCTTCGATGCTGCAGCCAGATGGGATCCATCCAAGTTTGGCGCTCACCAGTCGACTGATGCTACATATAATGCCCGCGGTAGTGGCACACTTGGTCAGCAATCAACCGGCTACTACTTTACTCCCTTTATCACCCAAGGTACTTGCTCCAAATGGCTTAACACTGGATGGGGGACTAACGCACCTCCTAGCTGAAACTTCGCAACTGCAGGGAGTTTCGAAGTCCTTTTGAAACACGAGAGGAGCGAATGCAGGAAGAAACGGAGAGCCAATTGGAGGGATTTGCTAAATACAGTGAAACATGCTTCACCTCTTTGTCGGAAAGCCTCGATTCAAGTCACGTCTCCCAGAGCGAAATCTCTACGACAACGTTCAATACGACAAAACAATTTTTTGACTCCAGATCACAAATACGCAGGCATCATCAAAAGGTATCCCAATGTTTTCGAACCAGCTGAGTTCCGAGCTGTCAAGAAACGGGAAGTTTTTTATCACATACTGACTACGGGACCTCGAGTCTCTCAGAGCGCCCGACGCCTCTCACCCGCTAAACTCATAGCAGCTAAAAAGAGTTTAGCAAATGGTGCGACTGGGCAATTGTCGTCCGTCAAATAGTCCTCGGGCCAGTCCATTATACATGGAGCCTAAGAAGAATGGCGAAGGGCGCCCTTGCGGTGATTATCACAAGTTAAACACGGTCACACTCCGACTTACAATTGGGTAATGACCCAATTCTGTACATGCATTATTGCATGTCCCTGTTACATGGCAGGAGCATCTTATCATCGCTTGATCTCCGCCAAACCTACCACCAGGTACCGGTAACTCCACAGGACGTATCCAAGACGGCTGCCATAACGCCCTTTGGAGTTTATGAATTTCGAGTCATGACTTCTGGATTTTGTAATGCTTCGCAGACATTCCAGCATTAAATCAACTCAGCGCTATGAGATCTGTACTTCGTTTTCGTCTATCTAGACGACATATTGATTACCTCTACTTCTGAGGAGGAATACAAGCGACACTTATACTTAGTACGGTCGCGCCTCAATGATTACGAACTTCAAGTCAACGTCGAAAAATGCAAATTTGGCGCTGCTGAATTAGTTTTCCTGAGTCATCTCATTACATCTAACGGCTTCAAGCCGAATCCAGTGAAAGTCGAGGCACTTCATGATTTTTCCCTACCACAGACCATCCAAGAACTGCGAAGATTCTTAGGTCTTGTAAACAGTTACAGACGTCTGCTAGCTAACGCAGCTGACATGCAGTGTCCCCTCAAAAAATTCTTGAAAAGTGCCAAGAAAAAAGACAAACGTCCAGTTCCCTAGACTAATTTAACCAAGACGGCATTTCGGAAGAGCAAGGATGACATTGTCAACCTTGCGTTCTTCGCCTTCCCAAGCGAAAATTCAGAATTACGTCTTAAGAGAGATGCTTCAGATACTAAAATGGGAGCAACCCTCGAGAATCGCTCCGGCAATATTTGGCAACCATTGGGATTCTTTTCACAACTTATCTCACTCGCGCAAAATAAATACTCCACTTACGGCAGGGAGCACACAACAATCTCCGAGGCAATTCGTCACTTTCACTATTACCTAGACGGGGCAGAATTCAAGATCTACACGGATCACAAACCGCTATTCTATGCCCTGCAGCAGTATTTGGACAAGATGCCAGCCATTCGTTCACGCAGATTATCCTACATCGCCCATTTCAGCACGGAGATTTGCTATATCCCTGGTGAAGAGAATGGTGTTGCGTATGCTTTATCCAAAATCAACACTTTTACTCCCCCAGTACTATTCGATTGGAGCGATTCCCAATTACTAACAGATCCACCGGTCAAAGAATTCTTCCAAACATTAACGTCTTTAGACTCCGGATTGTTTTCGATCCAACGCAGCTCAGCAAGAGCAAGCAAACGATGAGCAACTCAAGGAAATCTTAATTGCCCCTGATCACATTCTTCAGCTCTGCAAGCTTACGTGGGGTCCTGATTATACACCGTTCTACTGCGAATTCAACGAAGTTTCTATATGGCCGTATGCACTAGAAAATTGGCGGAAAATAGTTTTCGACAGCTATCATTCATCTTCCCATCCTGGAGAAAAAGTCACAACTCGTCTCATCCACCAACAATATGTCTGCCCGAATATGAGCCGTGACATAGCCTATTCATGCAAAACGTATGCTGCTTGCCATCAATTCAAAGTTACAAGACACAATAAATTTTTGCCCAAGCACTTTGTCTCTCCAGATGCTAGATTCGATCACCTGCACTTGGACCTCGTTGGACCTTTTGCCAAAAGCCAAGGTTACACACATGTCCTCACCATCATTGATCTTTACTCGAGATGACCAGAGGCCAATTCCAGATACCACAGCACCCACAGTAGCTCGTGCTTTCTACAATAACTGGATTTGTCGTTATGGCGCACCAACTACGATTACGACGGAACCAGGCACCCAGTTTGAATCCAGATTGTTGTCCGAACTTTTATCAATCCTTGGCATCAATAGAGTTAGAACCATCTCCTATGATCCTGCATCCAACAGCATGGTGGCACGTCTTCACAGGGATATCAAAACAGCCCTCACGTGTCACGGCAACAGTCAGGAGTGGACCTCTCTGTTACGCACAGTAATGTTATAACTACGCATGCGCATCCGTCTGGACGCCGATGTCTGTCCAGTAGACCTGTCTTCGGCAAGGCCATGCGAAATTGAGAATCCCTGGTGATTTCTCGCCTTTCACAGCCGAAAAACCAAATGATCGCACGTTTTATAATGAGTTTCGCGAATTCATGCGCAAACTGAGACCCGTTCCAGCTAGTCACAATTCAGCAATCAAACCCTTTCTTCACAATGGATTAGACACATGCACGTCTGGCTACAGGAAAAGCCAATCAGACCTGCCCTGACACAGCCTTGCACTGGCCCACACAAGGTAATTTCACGCAACAACGAAGTTTATACCTTCACCATAGACGGGAATGGCAATACCAAGACAGTGAGCATTGTGCACTTGAAACCTGCATTCATTCTCCAGGAGGATCTCGATGGCGCTAAGAACAATACTACTGAGCCGTTCACCCCTCCCTCTGCTATTACCATGCATAATACGCCAAAACCCACTTGCATTCTCAAGCTTCCACAGCATATGAGCCACCCTCACCTCTTACTTAACCCTCTTTACCGAAACATAATCGCGTAAAGTTAACATCCTAAATCGAAACAGAGAAAACTAAGTCGCCTCTTTTTCGAGGGTAAAATTACTCATTTTGCGATGGGGTGCAGTAAGCAACTCATGTCATCTCAATTTGTCGCGCTGCTGTACATCGACCTGCTCTACATCTACTATGTAAATACGTTTCGTTAGTAATCTAAGCTCAAGTCAAATCAGAACAAATACTGGTAAATCATCACGCTGCGATTCAAGTTCTTGAGCTGTGCTTTATTTTCCAAGAATATGTAAGGGATGTTATAACTCTCTGTGCACTGACTGTACTCTCACATGTAATCTCTCTAATCAGACAATCGCTACGTCTGCACCTGTAGAAATGATACTCATTTTTCTCTTTTCGGGGAGAGTATTGTAGGCCCCCACCGATAGGTGGAGGCACTTGTTAGGGTAGCAGAAAGAGAGCGAGCGTGCGCCGCCGTCGTTGCCGCTTAGTTTTGCTCCTACCTCCATACGAGTCAGCAGTCCAGAGAGTGAGAGGCAAGACAATAAACATAATTAGTAGGACCACAGGCGAGGTCTGCCTCATTCAGGGCCTCTCACGTCCTCGACCTCCTACATGCATACCAACCGTATCAATTCAAATTACACGGACTTCCTATCCTCTTTGCGACGTTGCCGAATCGTTTGTGCAATGAGCCTCGATAATTCTTTCCATTTGCTTTTATTAACTCTAAAAATTGGTGTATCAACATTTCAATGTATACATTATATTTATGGAATATGAAATATACATTTCTCAGAGTTTCATTAAAATCTCAACAGTCGTTTAAATCAATTTCTTGATTAAAACTGTCGAAAATATGATGCCCCATAAGACTACGTCTTAATGGTGTAAACAGAAAATTATTAATAACCTTTTTCTAGGTTTGTGTAGCTTTCCGAAAGTTTATATGAGTCATTTTGAGGTTGAAAGTGGTATATAAAATTTCATAATTATGTAAACAGTAATTCAAAACCGATAGTATTACTCCCTTAATAAATTAATTACTAAACGTTTATTCGGTGAAATGCCATCTTCTGGATCTCCAGCATACAAATAATATATTTAGCATTTCTTAACTTTTCTTTTCTTTCGATAACCAAAGATCTTTTTGTACCGCAAGCACGATTTTCGCGTTTTTCGAACCTATTAATAGAGCCAAAAGAGAAAAACTGAAAAGCGCCCGCTGCTCGCCGTAGCGGGCGGTAAAAATCGAAAAACGCCCGCTGCTCGCATTAGAACAAAAAAAAGCGAAAGTCCATACTTGCGTTACAAAAAATATGGTGTGTACCAAGGGCTAAGTGGGTTTTTTGACCTCGTGTGGTTGCAGTACTCGTTTTTGGTTAGCAAACACACTAGCCTCCGGCTCGTGCTAGCTCACCTTTGACTCGTACTGCACCTACACTCGGTCTAAAAAGACCCTTTTTACGCCCTTGGCACACAATATACTATTACATTTAGCTAAAAAAGTTTCTTTTAGCTAAGGGTTCTTTTTTAAATAATAAATAAAAATAATAATAACATAATATCGATTTTGATGTTTGAAAAAAGAAAATATTGTTTATTCTCTATATGATGCAAGTGGATATACTTATATGAAATAGCAAAGTGCAAAAGCAATCTACAATTTATAAGCAAAACAGCAAATCATTAGCTCGTACAATATAATTCAGAAGGACCCTTCGTCTCCAGAATAAGTCCTGGGCGTGGTACACAAAGACCATTCAGATGATCATAATTGTATCCCCATGGACAAATACAGTTGTAGTCCAAACATTGTGGAAGTGGTTCTGCCATTACTAAAATCCACGTTGTAGTATCCAAAATTACAATTTTCGGATTTAACTATCAAGGAAGTACCCAAGATGTAAATAACCGATTTCAAGTAACTGTAATATGTTGTAGGGTACAAAACAAAGCAAAAACATATTTTTTATGAGCCAATAAACGTTTTAAAGAAATGAAAACTATGCTACAAATCCCCATTTTTTTAGGATATCTTAAGTTCGATATATTATTTGTTTTTGAAACCAACTGGAAATTAGGTATTATCAGATAAAAGGGGTTGCAGTTCTTAACATTAATAAGGGTCGAAGTGATTTTATTTCACTTTTTCTCTGGCAATATTTCAAATCTAATTCAATACTAATGAAACTTTTATTCTGTAAAAAATTAAAAACTAAAGTTGCCTTGTTTAGGTATATATTTTTCTCAACTCAGGCATGAAATAGGGCTTTTTTCAAGTGTGAAAGTCGGAGAGATAATTTCGCATTTCGAGCGTACTTTGTAAAAGTGGTGAGAAATATCCATTTCTCACCTAAAACAGGTGAAAAATGAAAAACTAGTGAGAAATGGCCATTTCTCACCTGTTTTAGGTGAGAAATGAAAAACTATTGAGAAATGGCTTTTTCTCACCTGTTTTAGGTGAGAAATGGCCATTTCTCACTTGTTTTATTTATTTATTTATTTAACCAGAGTAAAGTACAATGAATTACAAATTTCGCAACAATTATATATAGTTTACATTACAATAGTAACCAAGCAGAGTAAAATATTTTCCTTATCGCTGATCCAGTCTACTTAATACTAACTTAATACTAGAATTAATTTAATGTATAACGATCTTATAGAAGCTATAGGAATTGCTACTGCTTAAGTATTCTTATAAATACTTAGCTAAGCCCATTCCTTCTTTTTGGCAGTGGTATAAAATCTAAATATTTAACAATATTTGATAATTAACAATCTTTATATTATAAATTTTTGCTGACTCACTATTTTCTTCTGCCATTTTGTCGATCTTAGAGAAAACCGTCTCAATGGGTAGATAATTTGGTCTGTTGTGTTTCCTATTTTCTTC
>JAPYZP010005785.1:0-11867 GCA_030522985.1 Torymus sinensis
ACTACAAATGTTAAAAGTATTTTTTCTTAAAACGAGCTAATTATATTTCATGACAACTTTGTTCATAGAATTGTATTACGAATTAACTTTCTATCAAGGATTTTATTTAAATTGCTTTATAGAACTAATTCCATTCGTAAAAAAGTCTAATAGTCCGGTAAAACTTTAGCGTAAAAAGTTCGGCAAAATTTATGCGATCACACTCTTTTATAGATTTCTTTATGACAGATTTGAAAACCATACACTTTTGTTCTCACGCTATAGTGGCTGTATATTTAATTTAAACAAATTTTGAATGAATTTTTATTTAGTTTACGGTGGTTATAATGATAATAAACAGATTGAGTGCGAATAATGTATAAGAAAAAATATACTAGATTTACAATAAAAAGAAATCGAAAATATTTTCAATTTTAGTTATTCCTATAATGATGTGTATTATCATGTCTGATATATGAAAAGCGTTATGGGAAAAAGTACTAGAAGTTTTTTTTTACAGCAATCTAAAGTATCGCAAATTACGTGAACCTGTTAATAATAATAATAATAACAATCATCCGTTCCATTATACATTTAAACTCATAATTAATCACCATACCATATTTTATGGTCGACCTCTATTACCGCTGTCATACACCTGAAACAGCAAGAAACCTGGCCGACATGTAACATTTCCTAACCGACTATATACCTAAATACACCCGGAACTGACACTCGTGTGCTCCCTTTTTTTTCTCTACAAACCTCCTGCTACACACACGTTCGTACACTTACACGCTCATATTATACGCATCATGCCTCCGCAATAAAATCCCTATTCTTACCGTCTAGCTCGCCTCTTTATTTATACCCCGGCAAACACAAAAGAGCGCTCGACAATTCTCTCTCTCTCGCGTTCTCCTGCCGAAAAAAAAAATTATACGACACACGGCAAACTCGCACATGTATATACTCTCAAGACCCACACACGCACACACACACTTCGTTTACACACGAGCTTTATTAGATCGCGGCGGCGGCGGCGGGGCAAAATGGCGTCCCCTGCACATGCGACCTGCTGTTTATATGTATGTGTGTGTGTGTCTGCTCGCGTTATATAGCGCACGGCACGTTATCAGCTCTCCCGAAGCGCGGCTTATCTGGGCGCAAACAACGCCAGCGCGCGCGCGCGGGGCTCTTCGCCCCCTCCACCTCCCCCCTCTGTGTCCGTGTCAATCACGAGCGCGACGATTTTATACGCGCGGTTGCTACATTAGCGCGTATATGTGTATAGGTGTGAGCGACGAGTCCAGACGGCGAGTTTCGATTTTTTTTTTATAACGCTTGAACGCCTGCGCGCCCCTTTTTTTTCTCTATATTGGTGCTGTAACGCTTTTCCGCGCGTGTTTGCACAGCGAGAGAGGATTTTTCTGTCCAGGTGCACGCGCGTGTGTGTGTATAGGTATATAGAATGGGGCTGTTGAAAAATTCTGGCGCGATATATACGCGGCGAGGCGCACGTGCGCACGATGCGAATAATAATGTTTTGTGCGATGATCGTGGCTTTATAACTGCGCGTGTGTGTGTGAGACAGCTTTTTTGTCGAGATAAGGGTTAATTGAATGGGCTGAGGCGGAGTGCACTTGTGGCAGTGCCTGATTGAAGTCGAAGCTGGATTTTTCGGAAAGAAGCGATGAATTGCTGGGTGAGTGGAGTCGAGTATATGATTTCGAAGATGTGGCTGAAATTTGACGTTAATTGGATAATTGGCTGTATATATTACTATAATTTCAATGTATTCGGTATGAAATTTTATATTTTAGCGTTAGAAAAGATGAAGTTTATATAGTTTGATTTGTGGTGTCGTCAGGTCGCGTTAGGTTGTATAGACGCTATACCGAGCCCGTAAACAAATAAACATAGATAACTTTTATCAGAATCTAGGTACAGATTATATCGATAAATATAAAGTAAGTGCGCTCCAAGTGAATGGCAATTGATTTACAATGTCTTATAAGCTTCAATAACTGTTTCATTGGAAATGTGATTATTTTCAAACATCATACAGTGTATATTAGGTATTAGTAACTCAAGTAACTAATATATAAGTTCGGTAAAAAATCAAATATAATAAATTTCTTCCTTCTCGGGTGATATTACTCATATAGTCGAAGATGATTCACTCGATTTTTATATTGATATTCTATGTACATTTTTGGCCGCCGATACTTATATACTTTCTATATCTTCAAGCATGTTTGAAAGTGCCTATCAAGAATTGAAGTCAAAATTTTTACAGACAGACTTAATCCGACAATAACTGTAGTTTATCGTTGTATAATAATTATTAATAAAATTTTTATTTAATTTTCTTAAATAAGGAATTAATAATAATGAAGGCATCACCCACAATTTTTTTTTGTATTAAATACATATTTCGTAACAGAATTCAAGTACACACGGAACAGGTATTAAAACTATTTTTATGGCATCAATTAAGATATATTTCATATAAATATAAATGTTACAGCCATAGATTATCAAGCAAAGTGCTGTATAATGACAAACTCCTCACAGAAACTTCCACATATATCATTGTACAAAATACCATAAACCAATTATAGCCTACAAGTGAAACTAAATTCTGTTACAATGTAGGGGAGACCGGGGCTAGTTGGCCGACTTCCCACATTTTATTTTTTTCTGCAAAACAGTATTAGTAAATTAACAGAACTATTTTAGTTCATAAAAGTACTTGATATAGAGAATCTTCATGATTTTTTTCAAATTTGTAAATTGATCACAAAAAAAGGTAGAAACAAGTATCGAATTGAACGATTTTCGGTCAACCTGCCCCATAAGCAGGGTAAGTTGGCCACGTGCCTGTGACAGGTTCACTGATAATAAATCTTTGAGTAAATAACGATATCATTATAATATATAAAAGAATCACATATGAAAATGTGACATTGAACAGAAAATAATCTATAATCAGCTAAAAACTATATATTACCCAAAATGTATAACTGGAGGTTTTATTAGATTTCCTTAGATTTTCTGGGGCAACATTCAAGAACTCTTATACATAAAAAATAATGTGTTAATTAGGTATCAACATAGTAGAATGATATGTCAAACAGTCTGCCTGTTCTCAATAGGTCAGCCAACATTATGCCCCAAGCGAACACTAATTTTCAAATTCTCCTAATAATATATTAAAAAAATACCAAGCGGTAGAATTGTAAAAAAGCAATTATTTTGCCCTACGTTTAAGAAAAAACAGATTAACAAAATGTTTCAAAGAATTACACGACATTTATCAAAATGTCAAAGTTTTAAAAGTATCTGAAAAAATTTTCGAAACGCATGATGCTTTTTAACTGAAAACAAATATTCCTTATATACATCAACAGCTTTGACCTTTGTTACTCCAATCATTTTTCCAGCCTGCCCCGCATGCCAACTAGCCCCGGTCTCTCCTACCCTATCTTAAAAAAAAAAAAGTCCTCGCTACCACTTTCGCACACCATCCACACAGTGCCCATATGATATATCACTTGCGGTTGGCCTGCGAGTCCACCTTCGCGCCTCATCATCAAATTATGTTGCACCGTTGGCGCGAGCCCGCGGCGCATGACCATCACAGTGCGCGCGCACACCGTGCTGACCAATGACGGCGGACGCGCCGCCCAGCTGCGGCTCCCTCCCACCTTCCTCCCTCTCTCTCTCTCACTCTCGCCCAATTCATCATACACAAGTACATATCCTCGTCATCGTTGCGGCCGCTCTGCCTAATTTTCCCTCTTATATCTTCCTCGCACCGATCTTTATCTCTCTCTCTCACTACACGCGCGCGCTCTGCCATTTTTCCACCTCCAAGCGTCGCGGCTCTTATCTGCGCCGCGCCGCGGTTATTTTTCTTCAGTTCGAACTCGTGCTCCGCTCCCGGCGCATCGCGGTACCGGGTCCCACACACACACAAGCGCACGTACATACGCATACGTCTATATATACATATATATATGCGCGAGTAATCGTGTAAGATTTGAATGCGTGCGCGGGCGCAGGTGTGGAGATACAATTCTCGTTGCTTGGTCGCGGCGGGTGCGCGTGCGGTCGATTGTACGGAGACTAGAGAGCTGCGAGATAAATACTTAACTGCGAGCACACATTTCGAGCACCGGCCGATCTCTGGTTCATCCGGCTAAATGCGGCTGACGGCGATGGAGGTAACATTTCTCAATGGCTTTTGCTGCGCTTTCCTGTGTGGATGTCTGTGTGCACGGCTCTCGGTGTCACGTCATGTGCGAGTGATTATTTGAATGCTTATTCAGAATGTTCATGATGGGCGAGAGCGGATTGGGAGCAAAGTATATATAATACGCGAAAACTAACGTGTGTGTGGTATATTGTTGATTTTTTCATTGAAATAATGTTTATACGGAGTTGATGTACATATTATGTGTTTTTACAACCAACCGAAAACGAAATTTAGTCGGTGTGTGTGGTGCAGTGTAACGAGTTATCGTGTGAAGAATTTTTTTGTCGGTGAATGCGCGTATTTTATTTTACATATATCATTATTTGTATTTATGTGGGATTGGTTACGTTTTCAGGTTTTAAATTTCTAAAGTGTACGACGATTTTTATACATTAGCTTATTCGTTAATTAAACAAATATATATATGCTCACGTGAAACGAAATATTAATAATTTGGGATACATCGAGAATTAACGGTGTTTTTGAGCAGTGCGAACGCCAAATCTTAAAAATAATAGTTGATTCTCATATAATTTCTGTACAATTTCATTTGCTATAATAAATAGACACACATATAGTTTTAAAAATTTATATATTTTTTTTTACTACGCTAATTCTAATAAAACTCCGTTTCTTAATCAAACCTAATTGTTATAATAAAAATGTTAACGCTCACGTCATTGACAATACCAAATGAGCCGGCTATACAGCCGCTTTTATAACCCCGCACGAATCTAACGCGAGCCGTCTCACAATAAACGAATAAAACGCACAATGCCACCTCCCCTCTCTATATGTATACACACGGGCGACAGAATTCGTGTAAATAGCGTCGTCTGATTTACATAAACGCACCGGACTCATTGAGCGAGAGACGGGGTCCTCCCGAAAAAAAGGAACTCGAGAGAACAATGCGATACGCGCGGTATGCGCGAGCGACGGCGCGGTTGCATTAATAAGCGGGGCCCGGTCCACGTGCCTCCATTCACGAAACTTCGGCTCATATACATTTGAACATGAGGCGACTTTCGAAAAAAAAAGAACGTCCGAGAGCCCCGACGCTCTCTATACACGAACATTTTAAGCATTTTTTTTTTGTTAAATTGTCATTTTTGTCAGTGAAGTTGTCTATGAAGTTTAAAACGTGATGATAAAAGTTTTACTTATAAAAGGTTGAGATGGTACCGGGCAGCTTTTTTTTTTCTTTTAATATGGAAAAAAATAACAACAATGACAGCCAGTGAAAGTGCTATAAGCGTGAATACACGTTGTATGAATTGTACGATAAAATGCATATCTATAGAATACTTAATCATATGGCAATCTCAGCAATGTTATCAATGTTGATAATAGGAAAATAGCTTAACGCCTTCCCAAACTACCGGCACAAGTTTTTATCATTAGCATTTTTATTTAATCATAAAACAATATTGAATACTTATCTGATTTATGTGATTTCAGTTTTGCATAAATATGATTATCTGTTTCAAGAAAAGATTATGCAATTTTCAATTTCACATGATAACATTTTTTATACCATCATGAACTTGCTTTGGAATTCCAAAGTTAAATATAGAACGCGGTTATTGTCAATATGTTTTTACATTTAAATATGCAGAAAGATTTTCCTTGTGACCACGAATGAACATACAATCAATTAATATACAAATATAAAATAAGAACGATTTGGAAAACGAAGAATAATTTAATTTGAACTGAGTTTAATTTTGCATTTTAATTGATATTATAAATACTCTTTAAATTGAAATTATTTCTATACGAAAGCAGCAACCTTAATCATTTTTTTTTTAATATTTTTTACTCCTGCATTATTTCGGGACGTTAATTTTTATTACTCACAAAAATTAAACTTCAAAATATTTATATTTTGCTCGTACTTGATGAATGATCGAAGAAGTCCTGATACAATTATAAATTTTTATCGGTAATATAGCTTCTCATTGAATAATTATTATCTTAAAGCTACAATAGCAATTTATCGATTTAACTTTTTCTACGTTTATGGTGGCTCAGGCGTTCTTTTCGGACTCACACATACCAATTTTTACGATGCTTACTTCACATGCTTAATTTGAGAAACAATACAGTATGAAAAAAAAGGGTTCTTGAAGTAATGCAAAACATTTTTTTCAAAGCAATTTGAATACTGTTAAAGAACATATCGCTAATTGCAAAACCGATAAATCTTTTACATTTTTCAACCGATTTTAATTTCAAAGATCTCATTTGGTTCCTTGTACAATTACAGATGGTGTTACCGATATGAAAATTAAAAAATTCCCAAAACCTGCAAAGATACATTATTTGTTTAACTGAACTCTCTAAAAAGCATACACGAGCCTATAAACTGCAGGTTTTGCAAAATTTTTCAATCTTCATATCGGTAACACCACCTGAAATTATACAAGGAACAGGAATTGATGACCTTTCAAATTAAAATCGGATGAAAAATGAAAAAGATTTATCGGCTTTCTTGATATTTCTTTTTTTTGTTAATTAGCGACATCTTCTTTAACAATAATATTCAAATTTCTTTGTAAAAAAACTTCTGTTACTTCATGAACCCTTTTTTCATACTATATTTTTTCTCAAATTATAACATGGGAAGTATAAGCATAAAAAATGTGTATATACAAGTCCCAAAAAGAACACCGGAGCGACCTTAAAACCCGCATCAACTACAGCAATTTTTTAAAACACCTACTCAACATCCTCAACCTACTCGAGCCCATAAACGGTTCAAAGAAATGCACCCAAAGGAGAAGATGAGCGCCGCGCACGAATAGACACCCGCACGAAGAAAGGAGTAAAGCCGAGAAGAAATAGCGCGCGCGCGAGAGAGAAGTAGAAAAGGACACATTAGAAAGGGAAAACAAAGGGAAGGAAATTCCATTGTAGCAGAACGAGAGGTGTCTAACAGCGGCGGAAGTCGAAACTTGACATTGTCGAGCGGAAGTGACGAGCGCGCGCGCGGGCGAGAGAGAGAGCAAATAGATCTCTCACATTTTTCTGGAGACGGACGAGGTGTGTCCGCGAGGTGAGCCGTCGCGTGTCGCGTGCCGTTCGCTCTTCACGTCGCAGCGAAGGCGGCCTGTGTGTATATTTGTGGGTCCGTTTTTTTCTTCTTCGGGTCCCTTTGCGGTTTCGTTAAGTCGATTCTCTCTCTTTCTCGGGAGATTAACTGTAGTGTCATCTGCTACCGTGTGTGGATGTTGGGATTTGTAAATTGCTCTTGTCAACTTCAGAGAAGATAAAGTGTGATGTATATTTTCGAAGTTGTATTATTTTCTATAGATGTATGTATATATATATAGAGGGGTTAATGAATGATTAAGATTATTTCGCTGTTTTATCTATAGATTGGTTCTATTTTATTGGTTAGCAATCAGAGAGATCAAACTAGATTTCGATATATCAAAAACTAATCCTAATTTTGATTGATCAATGTTTGAGGGAAGGATTAAATCAATAAATAATTAGATTATTCAAATCCGTCTTGTCTTACGTTACCGAACATTCTAAGAGATATTGAAAAAATATTCTCTATCAAATTCATGTTAAATCTTCGGCATTCACTTTTAAAATTTTCATGATATAGCGTTTTTATGATGCGCGCAGTGGTATGTGTAGTAATGAAAGACGATTTTCGTTTACTGTGAAAAGTTTCTTCACCTTCTCATTTTTTTCATGTAGCACTTGGTAAAGCTATTTTTACCACTCGCACAGGGTTTTAAATATAATGGTTTTATGTATCTCTTATATACTATTCATTCAATGAAGAGTACTTTTTCATAAGATGTAGAGTTCGCTCTTACAACTGGATAGTCTAGATTTTGTTTGCCTCCCAGACCTATTATATTGATTTAATATCTTCTTTAAAAAAAAAAAGAAAACCCCGAGATTTCAAAAGGTTTGCATTATTTATTACTTGAAGATAATATCCAATTATTAGTTAATAAACGAAACATCACTTCCGTCATCGAATTTTCATTCACCAATCGACGCCCCATTCCCGTGCCTGACATGTCCCTCTACTTTCCCCTTTTTTCAACCATGGACCTTATATTGATCCCTGAAGATCCATAAAATGGTACACCACACTCCCAATAAACTAACAAGATATTACGGTCCCGAATCGCGGACGAATGATATGACTCAAAACGAAAGACGAGCGTGTACCTATACTTATATGTAGAGTGTCGCTCTGACGTCGAACGCCTGTAGCGACGGTCGGTGTGTACTTAGCTGACCGCGTCAAATGGGGCCCGCAGATAGAAGTGACGATCGTCGGAAGGGACTGCCGAATTACGCGCGACGTCGAGCGGCGCGCGGTTATCGGGAAAACCGGCGATTCATTCGTGTGATTTTTCCAAGACGGAAAGCTTCGGTCTCATTGTTATGCTTTTGAATGGTGATCGAACTTTCTTGGAACTCTATATACTTATTTGTAACCGAAGCTTGGAAAAGTTTTGAATTTTCCGTAAGAGGATATATATTGTAAGATATAATTTTATTTTGAAAAATCATAGTATTTTTTTTTATTCTTTAACGTTTAAGATACGTAGGTGAAGCAGCAAAATTCAACTTTTTGCAACATATATTAGAACGAACAATAATCGGGTTGTTGAGTATAAAAGAACAGGATGACTGATGAGTACGTGAAACTTTTTCTAAGTGTTTGAGAGAGAGAGAGAGAGAGAGAGAGAGAGAGAGAGAGAGAGAGAGAGAGAGAGAGAGAGAGAGAGAGAGAGAGAGAGAGAGAGAGAGAGAGAGGAGAGAGAGAGAGAGAGAGAGAGAGAGAGAGAGAGAGAGAAAGAGAGAGAGAAAATGTTCTTAACTGCAAATACAGAAACAAGTTTGGCCGTACCTTTTAGAAGTTTGCTTTCGGAGAACAATAGTTTCGCAACAATATAAGACGTCAATGCCAATTCGGCCGCATTGCGTCGAACGTCCGGAAAAACGGCGATGACTCCTTCCGAATCCCTCGCTCTTTCGTCGATGTCATAAGTGTGTGCTGTGTCTTTGTTCCTGTTCCACTTGCCTCATTCCCCACTTGAATCTGCTTTGCCGTACAATATATACAAAAAGTGTCGCGATTGCCCGTAGATTCGTATATACACGCGCCGGAATCTGCGCGTCGAACTACATACTTTTAATGTATACACATTCTAAGATGCGAATCTGTTGACTTTATAAAACGTCACTTATGTACTTATGTATATACAATTTGACGTGACGCGCAGTGAATTTTTTTTTTCCTGGTGTCGTGTCAAAAAAAACATAAAACACAATTTGCGAAGAGTATAAGACTGCCCGTGTTATATATTATAAATGAGAGACAAGAATGTGTTAATTAGTTGTGTATTACATTAAAGTAAAAATTACAAATGTCTTATTGGCACAAAACAATAATTAATTAACTTATCAGTATATTTGCGATAACATTCGTTTTAAATCTTCGTGTAATTGGTGATAATATATATAAGATCGTTTATTTTCTCTTTCGCCGAGAGTCGTTATCTTAAAAGTTTAATAATGACTTTAGCGAAGAAAAATTATCAACAAGGGCTATTAGAAACACTCGTTATAACCGTGAAAAAATTTTTCTTAAAACGAACGTCAATCCTACATTTAGCAACAATAATGCATACGCAAGCGATTTACTTTGCTCTCCAGCTCCGCTCTTTATTTGTAATGTCTGAGTCCGTTAAGGTCACATAAATATTAGCTCAACAGGCATATTATTCGCTTAAAAAATGTTAACTCTCTTAACGATTAGTTTCATCCTCGCTTGTTTCACGTAATTTTCTTTCTTTCTTTCTTTCTTTTTTGTTTTCGTTTTTTCCCAAAACCACACGAAAATAATAATTGCTCATCGCTAAAAACTACTTGGCCTTCGATATACCCATACCATGCTCACCAAGCTTATTTATATCATATCACACTGCAATTCACTCCATCGTTATACACCACAAGCGCTCGCGCCGAATAAACGAACCCGCCAGTCATTCCCGTTCCAGGACACGATGAAGGAGGACCTCCAGAAGCAGGAGGTGAAGCTCGAGTGGGACAACAGCCACCGGCCGGAGGGTACCTCACCCCACCGCATCGCCACCGCTATGGACGATCAGCAGCAGCGGCAGCCACCAGCGGAGAGCCCGCGCAGCGTGATAACGAGCCGTCGTCACGTGCGCACAATCACAGCGGCGGGTCACATCACCGAGACGCTAGCCGAGCCCGAGCCGAGCTCACCCGAGAACGGCGAGCAGATATCTCAGCAGCAGCAGCAGCATCATATCGTTCAGCAGAGGAGCATTAAGCAGGAGAGCCAGGATGCACCCCCACCGCCGTACACTGAGGATCAGCATCAGCAGTACCACATTCAGATACAGCACCAGCACAGCCCCGAGGCACAGCAGAGGGTGGCTGAGAACAAACATCAGCATGTCATTTACGCGACGGCGAACGGACAGGAGATCCAGGTGGAGGCTGCCGACGGTGCTGAGTCCACTATTGCCATGACTGTCGAGGAGCCGCCGAGGTGAGTTTTCGAGTATATTCTGAGATCGTTTCCGAAATCGCCTGTGTATCGTGATGTTTGATTTGTTGAAAGGGAGAATATTTCTAGCCTTATACACAATTATGTACCCTATATACACACCATTATTATTCTGTTTACAAATTGTGCTAGCTCTCACTGTCCCATTACAGATATATAGATATACTAAAATTTAGCCTTAACTACCATTCGTTCGTTCCCTGACGTGTCTAAAACTATATAATACAATTTGCCTCATCTATACGGATCACCATTCGAATTTGTTTCCAGGTACGATACCCCAGCGCCCGACCGCGTCGAAGTCGTGACCTACGTGGCCTACGCCGACGATCCCGAGTTACGTCGCGACGCGCACGTGATAACCAGCCAGGAGCACCAGCAGCGTCAACAATCCATTCCCTCGTCCCAGGCTCCCACGTCGGTCCATCAACGGTTCAGTCCGCACGAGCCCCACCAACCTGGTGCCCGGTACCAGACCTCGCCGAACGGCACTCAGGCCGGCGAGTACGAGGCCCAGGCGATGGCCCCCGAGCAGCAAGCAGCCGCGACTATGCACCTCAGCCCGTCGGACGGCCAGAACTACTCGCCGCCCCTCCAAGTTCTGCGACCGCCCAACCAGCCACCTGCTAACCAACAACAGCAGCAGCAGCAACAGCCGCAGCAGCATCACCTGGTGACCTACTCCGACGGCACCACGGCTATCAAGTACAATACCGGCGAGGTGATCGTCACCCCGGAGAATCTGAAGGCCTCCAGTACGTACACGACTCTGGAGACGGTGCCGCTGCCACCGCCGCAGACCCCCTACACCCAGTACATCGCGACGAGCGAGGGCTTCCAGCAGGCGGCCGCGAGCTACTCCGGATTTCCCAAGCACCAGGAGATCTACATCTATCCGCCGTCCAGTCAGCCGTCCAGGTGTGGCGAGGTAAGACAACCCGTAACCTACACATTTTGCCAACGGTTTTCAAGAGACTCTATTAAGGTTAGATATATACATTTGCAATATGTGTCGTGTGTAATAGTCTCATCGTTCATTGATATATA
>JAPYZP010005790.1:0-16979 GCA_030522985.1 Torymus sinensis
CGGCCGCTGGGGGGGGGGGGGGGGGGGGGGGGGTCGCCCCTATCGTCCCCTCTGGATCCCTGCATATACGCAAATGTGGATTTTCACTCTAAAACTCAACCAATCAGCGGAGAAGTCTACACATGGGAAATAGGAATCGGATGGAGGTTGATGACGTTCTCTGAATTCCGCCCTTTATTCGACCTTCGTCAGTGGGAATCCACATAATTACCCTGTATAAGTACCAGAGATGTATATAGTATATAGTATACTTATTCATGCGAGGTAAAAGTACCTAAAAAGGAACCGTGTGAATTCTGACCAAGTACCGACCAACTGCAACCTACCTCACCGACGAATCGCGCAATCAGCTGGCGCTCTACCTCTACTACACGCGGACACCATCGCTGTTTTATCTCTCTCTCTCTCTCTCTGTCTCTCTCATTTCTACATCTCTCGGTACTATAGGTATCACATCTTCGATGCCTCGCTTCGACTCCTCTAATTCCTTCTCTATATATTTATATACTTATACTGCGTCTCGGTGTCTCTCTACCACACGCTATTATACCAGGGACCAAACGAAACGTGTTGGCGGGCTTCACGGCGCGGAGCGGAGTTGCGGTCGGAGTCCACAGCGGCTATATTATATGCGCTCGCGCGCCAGAGATATATATCGATCGATCTCGCGCGGCGGGCGTGCGAGCGAGAGAGAGAGAGTCAGAGGAGAGACCGCCGTGTGTGTGTGAGTCGTGTGAGTATAAACTAATACATGCAGTGCAGCAGGCAGCCCGCGCCCGCCCGGGGCACACAGACACACACGCGCGCGCGCTCGTCGTGTCGTCGTGGGACCGCAGCTGTCGCCCTCGTCATCGCCGTCGCTCGCCCAGGCTATCCCTCTCCGTAGTAGCAAGTTCGCTACGTCGGCTACGCTGATCCGCATTGCACAACGGCACGTTCGATCTATAAGGTAGGTACTTATATACATATCTCTGTCTCTCTCCCTGCGATGTGTTGTGTGTGCGAGCGCGCCGGACGTCCCTCGCTGCAGTGAACGTTCACCACTCTTCTTTCTCTATACTTACCGCTTTTTTTCTCCGCCAAGCGGGGATACGTGCGCGACTACTAAGTATCTTAGAGGCTACCGCTGCTGCATCGTCGCGTTCGGCTGCGCGGCACCTGAGAGAGCCGCTAGCACGCAGTGCGATCAGCTGTTCGCGGCGGTGAGGTTCCCCCCGGGAGAGAGGTGTATCGTGTGTACCTACGAGCTGTTTCGTGGGGGTTCGTCATTACGGCCGGTTAATT
The DNA here is from genome assembly GCA_030522985.1 of Torymus sinensis. NCBI lineage: Eukaryota > Metazoa > Arthropoda > Insecta > Hymenoptera > Torymidae > Torymus > Torymus sinensis. The sequence continues at coordinate 1,285 of JAPYZP010005790.1, forward strand.
GTCATCGATTTCGGTGCGGGTGAGAAGCACGGCCCGTCCAAGACCGAGTTTCTAGCACCGTGGATTTCTTCATGTGAGGTGTGTTGTAAGGTTGGGTGTCATTACGGACCTCTGCTGGTGGTCATATATTGGGTTTCATGTGGATCACCTCATTGTCATTGTATTTCCACTAGATCCTGTCCTCTGGACAGCAGTGTCAAGTGCTCTGATTTGAAGCTGTGCGTGTGGCAGCTTTGACATATAATACAGCTTCAAAGATAGATGGTTAATTACCTCAGTAAGGAAATAGTCTTTTGAAATCATTCCAAATCATTAAAATACACATGTGCTTTAAATATACCTCTCTGTCTAAGTCCCTCTTGGTTCTTATAGAAGCAACAAATTAAATAGCAATATTCTTACTATATGCCTGTGAATGATGCTATGCCTTATTTATAAAAAGTATAATAACACTGCAGCTTTGTTTTTGCAGAAGGTGTAACGCAGCAAGCTTCGAATGACAATCAGGAGTCAGCTTAAGCAAGGTCGGCTGAGAAGGCAGGGGTATTGTGATGGTGCACCAGAGGCTAACCATCACAAGTTCCCAATCGAGGAGTCAGGCAGTGAGAGGAGCCAGGTAGATAGCTACTCAGGTGAAGACATTAGACCTCCTTCGGTATGACTAACAGCAGTGCAAACAGCAGCTCCGGAGTAGCAGAACTTTTTCATATGCTTGAGTCCAACAAGCTCAGCGATGTCGAGGAGATCAAAAAAGTTTTTCATGATCATTTTTTATCTAGTGAGTACCTACATAGTTATTATCATAATTTCTATAACAAAGTTTAGTTACCTAATACCAAATAATATACTTATTTATTTATTTAAATAACAATATAAATTAAATTTTTTTCATTACTAATCTTTAATTATGTAGGCACCAGTTTGCCAAAGGTTTAAGAATAGAAAGTTTTGCTTTATAACTATATTAGTATTTATCTATAACTATATTACTCTATATATAAATACGATTTTTTTCAGAATCCTACAATATCTACAAATATAAGGAATATTTTTTTGAAAACTAAAAACTTTTAAACATTTTTACATTTGTAATAATACTGATTCAACTTTTATTTTCAGCTAAGGATAATTGGCTTGTAAATGGATTGTTTGATTATTATCTATCCACATACTCTTTGAGGGCTGTTGAGGTTCTAGCAGGAGTGAGAGAACCACATGACAAACATCTATTTGACAAGTTAACGGAAACGCTTGCAGCCAAGCCCACTAACAATGAACAGAAAGTTCGTACACTCACTCTATTGGGTCATGTGGCACGACGGCAACCCACCTGGCTGTACAAATTGGCTAGTCATGCATTATTCAAACAGATGCTTCACTTGCTCAAGGTAATATTATTTACTCAATTATTATTTTGTAAAAAATCCTATAGTATTTTTAATATAATAAGGGTTTATTTATTGAATTAAATAATATAATTCAATATAATAAAGAGGATAATTAGATAGACATAATAAAAAAAAAAAGAATTTTTGTACTCATTTGGTAAACAATTTATCCCTCATACATTCATATTAACAAGAAACAATGATTACAATTATCTAGTTATTCTTATGTCATACATATTGATATAAATTATGTTAATCAAATATCATGCTGCATAAAGTAGTTTGAAGACTAGTAAACAGGTAGCAATTATGTACTTAAACCTCATTTTGCATCATAATCATTCGCGCAACTTTTCTGTATTTTAATTAATTTTAATTATTCTTCTCCTTTAATTAGTCAATTAATGAAAATTTCGCAGGTGGAAGAAGATATCGTGTTGCTGATGAGTGCGCTTTTGTTACTGATAACTCTCTTACCCATGTTACCAACAGCGCTAGCTCCTCATTTGCACGAGATATTCGAAGTATTTTCAAGACTTGCATCGTTCCACTATCATCGACTTTTATCCATTTCATCCACCAATTCCGCAGGCTTCATAACATCGACTTCGCTGAGCTTTTCTTGCAGCGGTGACGCAGACCAACTGTACTTCCTTCATTTACAGGTAATTCTCGAACCTCTGTACCCATAAGTAGAAGCACAGAGTTATTCAGCTACTTAAAAATTTATAAAATAAAAATTATACATTTTGTCAACTCGTTCTAGGTCGGACTTCACCACCTGTTTCACAGACTTTACGCCATGTATCCGTGCAACTTTGTCTCTTTTTTAAAGCAGCAATACCTTCAACGCGACCAGCTGTCGATTTTCAAGAAAATTATTAGTCCAATGCTAGATTCCGTGCGTATGCACCCGCTCCTCGTAACCATGTCCAAAGAATCCGAGATCTCATCCTCCAGATGGAAGAAGATGGAGCACCACGACGTCGTTGCGGAATGCGGCCGTTTGTCCGTCCTGGAAAAGCTCAGCCGTGACGGTCCATTACCGCTCCCCAACACGCGCTTCACGCCAATCTCAGGTACTCAAACTCTTCCCAAACCATTCAACATTCAATTAAATAAACTCATCTCATACCTACTTCCTTCCACACAGACATCTCGTGTCCTTACACGCCGGTGGGCAGCAACTCTGAGTTCCCGATGGTCATCGAGACAGCGGATATCCCGAACGGCCAGGACAGTTTTTGGTCGCCGAGCATGCTTGTGGCGGCGCACAGCCCGCCGCCTCCAAGCTCGCTCCAGGCGACGCCACTTTCCCACGACATCAAGTCCACGCCGTCGACGCCCGGCGCGGGAGGTCAAGGAGGAGCAGCCGGCACGGTGGCTGGAATTGGACGGAACAGAACGTCGCCGCCCGAGGCCGCTGTGGAAGCTACACCGGAAACTACTCCAGTCAAGGTATGCGTTGAACTGATCTCCGGAAATTTTGTAAATTTGTAAGAGAAAGAAAAATTTTTAAATAACAATATTTTAAACGCAGCATCTGTCAAAACAAGTGGCTAGATTTCATATCTATATAACTGCTTAAAAACGATACTTATATCAGCAATAATTTGGTCACAGACGAAAATTATTGTCTTACAGTTATTATACTCAATCCCATCTTAAATTACCAAATTTTCTTATATAAAGTTCCTAACTAAATTTTTTGTTCAAATAAACAATGAATCAACTATGTTTTCCATAGGACCTGAGGCAATTACCTAGTCGACAGGTGCCTGTAGGCTCGGCAGCAGTTCGTGCCCTCAGCGGTTTCGGCAACGGCGGTCTGCTCAACTCCAGTCGACCAGCTACCCCCACCCCGCTACTTAATCATCACCAGGGCTTGTCGAGTTTCGCCATAGGCGATGGTACCTCGATACTCGACCGTAAGCTCGGGAAAATCGTTGCCGACCGGCAGAATGCTTTGCGCCAAGACTTAGTGACCACGACGAAGATCGAGGAGGAGATGGTCATAGTGAGGAGGCCGACGAGCGTCACGAACGAACAGGTAAACGTGTTCTTGAACGGTCGAGCCGACGCGATCACACAGCAGATGCAGCAGGAGGACCAGGAGGTGAGTAGCTTATTTTAGCTTAGTTTAGAAAATATTTTGAAAGGTATTGTAAATGTGCTCTCGAGTCTAGGTTTCTGATATCGTTTCCGCAACGAGGACAATGTCATTCATCTCGAAGGATTTCAATGAAAAAGATCGGCAGACGTTCACCGATCTATCCCGTAAGGTGAAGCTGAAGTTCTACTGCAAGTATCCGACGCCAGTACCAGCACAGGTTTGTCCCCGATTAAACAAACTGTACCACATAGATTGTTATCTTCATATAAAAACATTATAAACATAATTTGACCCATAGATACGGCAGCTCTCGCAATCCTGTCCGGACCTCGGCAGCGCTGCAGCGAGCTCGGAGCGTGTGCACGGCAGTATCGGTGCGATTGGCGGCACCTTCCGCCCTCTCAAATCCTCGTCCACAGCGATGGAAGAAGCAGCTACGCAGACCTGCGGCGTACTGCCTTATGAGTGCTTTCTTCTCGACATCCTCGAGCAGCGGCTGCAGGCGGCCGACGCTTCCATCAGTCAAGCGCACAACTCGGCGCCTGGGCGACTCTCGCCAAGCGCCATGCTCGAACGCTATATCGAGCTATGCGCACGTACGAGTAGCTGCGTTGAGAGCAAGCTCAGTAAGTTTATGAAGAACACATTTTCTATGATCCTTTCAGACTTATATATTCCAAATATTTAATTTTTCTCAAGTGTATGAAAAACCTCAAATTTTTAACCAGTATTCGTGGTTACAGAATTACCGTTCACATTTGTATACTGGTTGATTTTAGCCTTACTTTGTTAAATTGCGAAACTAGAGGGCCTGTGAGAAAAGTTATTAAAATTGTACTTAAATACAAGTGAAAAACATCCACACGCGAGATAACGCCTGTTTGAACCGGCTTCCGAAATAAGTAACGCCTTTTTCAACAGGATCCTGAGATAACGCCTTTTTATGCGGAAGCGACGAAATAAACTTTAACTCATTATCAAATAAAAAATGTTAAGTAGAAAACAGCGTACACATTTTGACTATAGTGAATTATCTTGGGTACTACCTTAATTAGCGACAAACTTCATAATCGAATTCCTGTAGAAATTTTATTCGATCACCGAAAATTAAGAAAATTATTTTTTCCGCTTATTTACTAATTATGCATTTTGACTATCCATTATTTATTGAATTTCCAGAGAAAATTTGAATAAACAGACTTATTACTTAGAACAAACTTTAAAATATTTAGCAGTTGGAATTTTACGCTTTTCAGATTAAGAATATGTAAAATAGTACAGTGATAATGATATAATTAAGCAATAGTCTGTTAACAGAAATCACGTTTTTAAATGTCCATTTCCTAATAAATATTTACTTTGTGACGTAGTAAAAGCAGAAATATTTATTCCAGGATCGAACTCATCATCGAAACAGGGCTGGTTGAGTGGCCGCCGATCCAAGGGAGCGGACGAAGATTCAGAGAACGGCACACTACAGCAACAGCATTCGGGTGCGGACGAGAGTATCGAGTCAGGGAGCAATTGCTGCTGGGGCGACATCGACCGGGCCAATCAACTGATCCAACTGATGCAGATGCAGCTGCAGTTTGAGCGACAGCGACGGGAAGTTCACGCCGAGCGCAATCGTCGGCTCCTCGGCAAGCTTAGGGACGCGCGTGCCCTCGAGGAGCACAACTCCGCGACGGTAAGCTCGTATTTTTTAATCATAATTTGTGATAAGTTTTTCTTCGCACGTGAATCATGACAGTTGTTACGTAGGCTTGTTAATCGGAGGGTAGTGTATTATGTATAGCAGATATCGTATCGAAAAATGTAAACAACAGAATGATGTGTTTTCACTGTAATTATTCATGATGTTGTAGGCGAGTCGTTTAAAACTAGCAGAGAATGAAATAGATGCACTGAAAAACGAACTGACTGTTAGTAAGATGGAAGCACGTAAATCGGAAAGCAAGTCCGCGGAAACCATCCAACATTGGCAGACCAAGGTAAGAGGAGAATAACGCCTTTTTATACCAGTAACAATTGCTAACCAAACTATTTCATTCTGTGAATGAATAATACATTTATATTTTATATCTACAGTGCAAGGAAGAGCAACAGAAAAATGCGACGTTGAGAGATCGAATCGAAATGTTAGAAGACGAGCTGAAGAGCGAGAAGAAAAAGGTAACGGAGCACGAGAAACAGACGCGTGCCGCCGAGGCGACGCTCTTTGAGGCGGCTCACCAACTGAAAGAAGCTCTCAAAGCTGCAAATCAAAGCGAGGAGCTCAAGCGGGTACTCGATACTGTGCAGAAAAGGTTTTTACTGCTTGGAGAGGTATGATTTTTGAGGAACAAAAATACATTATCGTATAAGGAATGAAGATAATGAAATATATTTCTAAAATCACATTGCAGGCTCAGACAAGAATACAAGAGAAGATGATTGCTCCGGTACATATGGCTAGACAAGAAGTGGCACAGATACAGAGATCTTGGTCGGAAGAGGTTTCAAGTAAGGCAACGCTATTCATCTAAAATTCTAAACTGAAAATAAATTGTTTATTAAATAATTATTTAATAATGATTCATTTATCGTCTTGCTACAGATCTTCGCCGACAACTAGACACGTCAATGCAGCACCTCGAATCCGTGAAATCCCGGCTGGTCGAACTGGAGCATAAGGACGCTCGCAAAGAAGTGCAACTCGTGGACCAACAGCGCCTGCTGCAGGAATGCAAAGAGCGACACTCGGCCGAGCTCGAGGCAGTCGAGTCCAAGTACCGGGCGCAGCTCGAGATTAATCTCCTGCTCGAAGGACGCGTACTCGAGCTCCACGGTAAGCTGGAGCAAGCCACCTGTAGCACGACGACCTCGGGAACAAGTGCGACGATGAACCTGGCCTCGTCGGCCTCGCCAAAGGAGCGTTCGCCACCGCTCTCAGCGAGCTTGGCCTCCTCGAGCGAGGGCAGCCTCGCATTCATTCACTCGGCGATGAACGACTGTTGTGACCCGGCTGGCGAGATCGCCAATCTCCAAGCGATCGTCGAGCCCATCTCCTCGAGCGCGTCCTCGACGGCGATAACGATGACTCACGCTGCGACGACGACGTTCAAGTCTTCTTCATCTTCTTCTTATTCTGCTTCTACCTCGACGAGCCAGCGGTAGAACTATTTTTCGATGTATATTGAGAGAGAAAGAGAGAGAGAGAGAGAGAGAGAGAGAGAGAGAGAGAGAGAGAGAGAGAGAGAGGGGGGGGGGGGGGGGGGGAGAGGGGGGGGGGATACACTCTAGAGTACCTAGTTCAGGAAAATCGAAGTTTTGGATCTTTTCAGCTTTTCCGCTAGTTTGTATATTCTCCGTAATCAATGAATCAATTTGAATTTTTTAAAGTAATTTTTAAAGTAATTTTTAAACATCGCCAAATTCTCGCAAGCGCTTTATTGTAATGCAAAATTCATTGGTCGTAGAGTTGATTGAGATAATTTTATAATTAGTAGGAATACAACTGTTTTTATGTGATATTCTCCATACTTTAATGATATTGTGATGTAATTTATCAAAAAATAGGAACGGTACTTTAATGCATTATGTACAACTGAAATAGAACTATTTTCCTTGTCCCTTCAGTTCTAGATAATGCACCAATGTACTTGATAATATTCTATTTATAGTATATTTATATCAGTGAGAAATGTTACAAAATTTGTTGAAATTCTCATCAACTACTTAAATTTATAATTCAGTAGTAATAACTAATAAAATATAAAAATTTTAAATAAACTATATTTTTCTAAATATTCACGAAAAATACATTAGAGCAGAATGATCGAAAATTACAAGTACTTGATGAAATATTTGTACAATTCCGTTTATTATCATTTAACTACTCTTTTGCGGAACCTTTTTGAACCTCTTACTAAAAAACAGCTATTTTTCAATAATCTTCGAGGAATTCGAGCGTCTCAATTTTATTGTTATTAAGTAAAATAAGTACTATAATGAATAAATGACGAGTAACTTGATTGATATTCTAATAAATTTACTTGTTTTTTTTTTTAATCCCAAATAACAACAAATATTTCTATACAGGATAATCTAAATAACGCTTCACTTTATAAGTCTATACTTACTGATACACAAGTAGTAATTGTATACAATTACTGCTAAGCGCATCTAAATTGATTTGGAAAAATTTCTGACTCATTAAACATACTCCGAACCAATTTACTTACGTAAAGCCTACTTTCAACTGTATTCATAAAAAAATATTTTTTAAAAGTACAGTTAACATTTCAAAGCATACAATATTAATTTTTATCTGAATGTATAGTGTTGCGTGTAAATGCTTTTCTTGCAATTTGCCATACAAATAAAAAGGACTTTTCATAAATCTTTTACAGATGCTAATAAAAAACATAAAATTTGTCGAAAATCAAAAGTGAAAATATAAAATTTGAAAATGCTAAATGAAAAAATCAAGCTTAAGAAATATCTAATTAATCTTTCTAATTCATATCTCCGACGTATTTTTAACCCTTAACTTTAAAATAATATTAATAAGTACATATTAATCTTTGTTGGACTGCGATGACAGATACATTTTAGAATACAGAGGTAACTAATAATAAAATTATTCTGATGCTAGGTATTTAAATATTATTGCAGTATTGGTTCATTTTTCTTTTGTTTTAAAGAATAAAAATTACATTCATTAGCGAGAAAATAAGAATCTTATTAACGAACAATGTATGTACCTACCAACATAATACGCAGTCATATTTTATCTTTGAAAAATCAGAATATACTGAGACCTGCTAAAGGCAAAAAACTGAATAACATGTATATATAACAAAAGCTGTAAACTTAAATACTCTTAAAAAGCTGCATAGTTATACTATAGATATATATTAAGAATTCCATATACTTGGAGTCTATGGAAACTAGTTACGATGTCATAGAAGTCCCAACTTCGATTTTTCGCAAACGACTCGAAGAAAATATAAGATAAACACGCGAACACGCGAACCGACTGTCTTTTGTAGTACGTCTGAGACTCGATAAATTTTTGTGTACAATAAAATTGCGAATTATGATTGGAGTGCAAGTACTTTCGAAGTTAAAGTAATTTGAATAGATGGACGGAAGTATATACGTGAGCGCGAATTTTGCTTAAAGAAAAATAAACGAATTATTGCCGATACAAAAGTGGAAACTACTCGACTTTGCAACGCTGAATCGCTCTAAATAAAAGTAATATTTTGTGAGCAAGTGATGTTTTTCATTTCTTAAAAAAACCGGTCGTTTGAATAAGCTTTAAAAATCACAAAAGGAAAGTATCTGCATAACTTTCTCAACAAATTGATGTATTAAATCCCTGTTGACGTAATTCACTTTCAGTTTTATTATGTTTACAGAAGATTAGTCATTTTTTATTTCAACAATTTTAATTCAAAGCTTAAATTGAATATTTGTTAAAAATTGTTATTTTTGTATCTGTATGGGTAAATTAAAAATAAATAAATAATTTTTCTGTAGATTCATTTATTAAATAAATGCGATGAAGTAAAATGTCTTTGATACAATTATAATTAGTAATGCTACAGTACACGTTTTAACTAAAATTATTTTTATAAAATATACAATTGAGATAATGTATACAATACATTATTCTAATCAAAGCAAGTGTGTACAAAATATGTCTTATTTTTACTTGATCAGTGAATGTTGTCATAATCTAACTATCCAAAAATTTGTGATCAAATAAGTCTTGCAAACTATTATTGGCAGTTTTTGAATGAACGAAATGGAAACTGGGTATAATTAAAATAAAAACAAATAAAAACAGATAAGATGTGTAATTGATATGAAAAACATTTCCATTTTATAACAGACACTAATGAATTTCGTATAAAACAGACTTTTATTTTTAAAAATTAAAATCTTGATTGTAAATCGCTACTCTGTGACATTCTACGTCGCACGCGTCTTTACTACCCAAACATACTAAGTAAATAAGTATTGGTTTGAAATGTTTAATTTTTAAAAATAAAATCTGATATAATATCACTTTTACGTATTTATCGAGTTTTGTCAGTACAATCGACTGATAGACAAACAATTCATTGCAAAATAAAAGCGAATGAACTGGAAGCCTGACTTGGATATTCACTATTCATAGACATTTCTTTTTTATAATTCACAGATAACAAGTACTTTTCTTAAATCGCGTAAATTATTTTTACATCAATTTTTACTATCCTCCATTTTTCAAATATTAATTTTCATTCATACTTCAATTCCACTATCCAGAACTCACGCTCACATCAGGCACAGTTGCACTTGTTTATGTAGCCATACATAGAGAAACATAAATATATCGACGGCTGAGAGGAAGAAGAACGTATCTCGGCGCGCGGATGAAGAACGACGTATCTCGGCGCGCGAATGAAGAACGACGTATCTCGCCGCGAGGATGAAGATCGACGTATTTCGCCGATTATTGGCTATGTACTGGCCGTAAAAGCGCTGAGATACGTTCTTCTTCCTCTCAGCCGTCGATATGGTATGTAAAATTTAAAAATGTATTCAAATTATTTGTTGTGTGGGTACTATAGATTTAAAGCAAATCAACTTTGAAGTTATATTGATTTCGTAAATATTTAACTTGATTTAACTATTTATTGCACTTTTCATTAATTACAATTCTGCATTGATTTAACTGACTTTTAAAAATTTTTTTTTAATAGATTTATTAATATTATCGAATAATTGAAAAACAAAAAAATGTTTTTCATCAGTTGAAGTTTAATTTAACATGTATTTATAATCACCTTCAAGACAGAAAAAATTCTTTTAAACTGGAACATTACGTATATTACAATTAAATTCTACACTGAACATCGACTTCAGTTCTGAATTGTAATTTTGAAATTATTGTACATATTGTATTTTTTTTATGATCAAATTACTTCAAAAATATAATAAATGTTTAAAATATTTACGAATTTTTGAAAGTGTACTAATAATTAAACACACACATTTGTTGTCATAAATGTCATTTTGCACAGTTGAGTTTAACTTTAAAAAATTGTACATAACTTTCCATTCACTCTTACACACACAAAAACAAGTTAATTATTTATTTAGTTTTCTTATCTTCTTTGGAACTGTCTTTGTTCTCAATAGCTTTCCTCTTTTTGTCATCAGATAACTCAGCCTCCATCTCTCCACTAAATCCAAACTCGTTAACTCTAGTATGGTCAACTTTGTAAATCCAGCGTTGATATAAAAAGATGAAGAAAACGATATCGTCTCGGAAGCAACCTAATCTATAGAGTGTAGGCATTTTAATCACAAACGCAAAAATGTCATCAATGAATGTATTCAAAAATTTATATGACATCATTCGCCAAGGTAGATGAGCTACACTCTTTAGTTTATAGTTGATAAATAGTTGGGGTGTCATCATGATGAAACCAAATGTTAGTAAAAAGCCATATAACATGTCGAGCACCCATGAGTACCAGCCTCTGTGCTCTAAATACATGAGGGAATAGATCGCATAGCCTCCTAAAAGAGGGAACAGAGCCCATGATAGGTATTTGAAAGCAAGCCTATCATATTCTTTTGTTGAGGATTGTATGTATGAGCTCTTGTCTTGGAAAGTTAATTTAGGAAAGATGCCTAGCACTTTAGAGGAGCGATCTATTTTTATATCAACTACTTTGTTAATTTTCCAGATTTCAATAGCCAAGCCAATTCCACAACTGATGCGCACTAAGGTGTTTGTCTCATTATCAAGGACATAAAGTAAAACAATAAGTGATTGGAATACATTAAAGAAGACCGAGCGCACAGACAATCCTTCTAGGGACTTTCGGTTATTCCAAAATTGAATATCTGAAAAACGAAAAATTATTATATGAATAATTTAAACCAAGTATATAAATGTAATACTTTTTCAAAATTACAAAGATCTTTTTTATAACGAAATATTTTATTATATAGTCCTCAAATTAACCTAAGACTCACCATTTTTAAATGCTAAGAATTCAAAAATGCTGTGAAGTATAGAGACTGCAATCGTCATGCCAAGCAAATAAGGATTAGTTTCTATCAATGCTTCTTTTAGAGTATCTTGATCATCACCATCATCTTCTACTGTATCTCCTATAAATCAAATAAAATGAAATTTAAGTGAATTTTTAATAAAATAGAGAAATTGATTATCATCAAATTATGAAATTTATTTAAGCTAGATCTTACCAAGGAGAGATGAAGTCCATTTACTCTTCATTGTTTGAGCTGAATATATTTGCCATTTAAATAATGATAAAGGTTGATAAGTCAACTGCAACTCAAGTTCTTTTATAGTTTCATTTAAGGGTTGATAGTCCCTTTGCATATTCCAAAAGTCATTCATAAAGAGAATGGGCTTATAGAATTTTCCATTGGGTGAAAATTCAACATCTAAGAAATTGATAGTAATATTAATTTAATTTCATTATTAAAAGGTAATGAGAATTTAAAAATACTTACATTCATCTAAAGGTGGAGGCACCTGGCCTTGTACCCAATTTGTTTGATCTGTTACTAAATTCACAGTTAAATTTGGATGCCAATGAGATATAATTTCTTGATCCATTATTTGAGCTTTCTAAAAGTCATAAAATTATTGAAATTACAATTAATTAGGAATATATCAACATAAATGTAATAATCAAAATAATGATCTAAACTAAGGTATTTACCTCTATTTCTTCTTTACTAGCTTGAGTTTCACCAGTCAATAGATTATGTGTCTTTCTATATTTAATTTTTTTGAATTTATTTAACATTTTTTTAGAATAAGACATCATTTCACCAGCAAATAATTTTTTTCCTGATGAGGGATCAGGTGATTTACCGTTTTTGGTTACATACACATGAAGATACATGGAACCATTGTTAAGCAACCCCTTTGATGGTACAAATTTATGTGACAAAACTCTACTTCCATCGCCGTATGGGCCACTATACCAGTCTCCGTAAGTCAGTCCATACTCAGCCCATACTCTTGCCTTGGGATCATTGAATTCTTTAAAGTATTCAGATTCAGACATGTAAATGTGTAGATCAAATATAGTGCCATTAACAAAATAGTTAAAAGCAGTATTCGGAGCAGCTGCTGGAGCACCATTAGGGGTTTGAACATTCTGTCCTGACTTTCGGAAAAAAGAGCTAATAAAATAGATTATCACAGCCCTCATAATTAAGGTTTTGGTTATTCCAAAAAATGATTGCAAATAATCTTTCTTTGGCCTTTGCTGCTCTTCATCTTGGTTGGCAACCTGAACAGAAAATATTGTTTTTTGAAAATTTACTTTTACAATATCAATTAAAAAATAATAAGAACTTAACAAAGTTTTCTCATTTAAGAATTTTATATATTATATGATATTAAAATAAGTTTACATAAATCATAATCAATTTCCTCATCTCAAATATCTTGGTAAATCTTGCATTTACTTGAAAAAGTAAATAAAAACCACTGCTTTCCAATTGCAATTATATTTGAAAGAGCCATGAGTGTATTAGTTTCAAATACTTCTTTAACATGGTTATTCAAAATTTCTATTATTCAAACTTCAAGAATATAAAATTAAAAATGAATTGTTGACAATTATTAAAAACTCTGTTAATTTTTATTGTTTAGGAAAGCAAAGTTGAACGAATACATATTATTAAAGTGATTTATTTGAGAGATAATTTATGAATGGAAATTATGCATTTCAAAATACTCTTAATGAGGTTGTACCGGTACATCACTAGTCAAAATGAGTGCACTTTTTATTTACAATACATTCGCGAGGTGTATTGCATCAAAGAAAATGCATAGATGAACCTACATAAAATACCGATTATTCATTTAAATTGTACAATTTTATTTAGCTTTATTGTCAATTAAGAGTTCTATACAGCCTCTAATTTGACTGATTCTTTGAGGTTAATTGTAATTTTTTTGTGTTCAACATAATTTTGTTATAAGTAAGCGTCTCTGAATACAATTTTTAAAGAGTAATTAATGTTCATCATAATTTCATTATCTACTAAAAAAAATATGAATAGAATTTTAACGTTAAATGCTTTTTAACACACAAGTAACAAAAAATCGCGACTTTCCTTAAAAGCCCACGTTAATCAGCAAAAAACGAAAACATTAATATTTTTTATTTTGTATCCCACGTAGCCTTCTGAAAATTTATGAGTGCTTTTCAGATATCTACAAACATGTATACGAAATTTCACATGTATCTTAATGTTAATTCTATGACAGGTACAACCTCCTTAAGGTTGATATAGATTATTAAGTTTGAATACAATAATATAATATTTTAAAAGTTGATTATGTATAGTGCATGTACTAAGAAAATACTACAACTAGGTTAGTTTCAAATAGAAAAAAATAAGTATATTGTTTAAACAAAGGGGAAAAATCCAATTACTTTATAAAGCTCAATGAACAGCGAATTGTTCTTCATGCCTTAGCTGTATTTATGATGTAATGGAACGTTTTTTGCTGTTAACAACTTTGCCTGAATTGATTGTGTTGCAGTAGTCAGTATAATAAAAATTCCAGCACCTTATCTCCATTATAAATGAATGCTAACGAATTACAAGAACGTATTTTTATCTCTGTTTTAAACTTTTGATCGGATAAATTTTGCGTAGCATAGATGTTTCTCACGCAATAGCTCGAATAATTCTTACTTATAAACTTTTAACTGACTCATTACAATCTCAGCAGTGACAAATATTGGAACGTGTGAAAAATACCATATACATCAAATACAAGGCCTAATCGGCCCTCATTTACCAGCCATCCCGACGACTGTCACCGTGTGTCGTGCCTTTCCCCGTGCACCCTGGTGCAATGAACCCTGCACTTTTCGCGAGCCCCCCCTAACCTAACCCTCCCCTCGACAACAAATCCACCCTTCGCCAACATTTCTTTTTTCGCGCGCAATCCGTCCGAAGCCCATAAAAGGCGAGAAGACTCACATTCTGCTCGTCGTCGGCGGGCACGAGCTGGCCGTTGTCGGCACCCTCGTGACTCGCCGCCTCGGCGCTGTCGCTCCTGCTATCCTCCGCCATCCTCGAAGCGGATAATCCTCTCTGCGCTTTGGATCAGACCCGCACGGGAGTGGCACCCGCTGACGATCCTTCGTCCGCTGTCGACGTCGTCGTCGTCGAAATTTACCGTTTCTTCGGGACAGGTTCAATGCTGCGTGCAGTCGTCAAAGCCAGTCAGCGCGGCCTCTGCGCTATGCCTCATGTACACTACAAGGGGAGGGGGGAAGCATGCATACACATATATATATATATACATAAGTATAGGTAGATATAGGTAGCTGAGCTGACGTCGTGACTCGTGAGTATATCTGGCGCGACGTACGCTTCTCGACCTCGCTTGAGCTGCACTTTGCACACGACGGCTGACGACGACCATAGGATAACCGGATGTGACGCGACGATATGACTCGATGAGGCTTGTGACTGATCAGCGCCGCGGCTATTGGTCGGCATTGGTTTTCGCGCGAACGCTGTAGGTTGCTTGAAAGGAGAAATCTAACGATGGAGGTGTCACACGACTACACGAGACACAACCTGTGCATGTATCGAGAGTCGAGATTCTTGCGGTTTGCGGGTTTCAGTGGACTTTTGTTTCATTGCGCAGGATTGTATTACTATAATCTATATGCACATGGGAAGGGTCGTCTATCACTTAATACCTATGTGCATGTTGCAAATAAGCTACACACATTCGTGTATTAAGTACATACTTACAACTTGAGGGATCAGTTTTTAATAAGTAAATAATATTTAATAATCTTGCATTCAATTGATATATATATATTCTTCTTTTTTATTTTTATTTTTTAACATTTTTAAAAGCCCTACTGCGTTTAACGCAATTTTACGCAGCTGTTCTTATAACTTTTTCCTTGGCATGTTTTTTTATTTTATCACTTTATCACAAATAAACTATTTTTTACTATACACGTAGACTGGATGTAGGATGATAATAACAAACAATAAAACAATACTTCCGCCACCACGGATTGGGGACCATCCACATAACTCCATGCTATGCTTTCCATGCTATGCTTACCGTTGATTCCGGATATTGGTATGTTCCAAGGTCCGCTCTATTCCGTCTGTCT
>JAPYZP010005792.1:0-17079 GCA_030522985.1 Torymus sinensis
TAATTGATCCGGATAATTCCGGCGTGTCCGCTAACTAACTAAAAGGTCCCCGAAACTGGCAGCTGATACCCAATATGAGAGGCTAAGCATCACTGATCGGAGAGAGAGAGAGAGAGAGACGCATTGTGCGGTAACGAGAGCAGGTGCGCGCGATGACTGCGCTCGCAACCGGCCAAGCCAACAAAAACTTAATGGAATAATTGCCGAGTGAGTTGCGAGTCGGCCGGCTTTTTTGCGAGCTGCTCCGCAAAGGATTTTCTCAGATTCTACAGTACGAGGATCAAGTGTCGGCTGCCTCGCGACTTTTACGGCTTGGCAAATTAACGCCTTTGGCAAATCAGTGCTGTGGACATTTCATTAGATTACTAACCACTGCTCATTCGTTATTGGCCTTTTTGCGGCTGCATGAGCTACATTGCATGATTCTATTACGATTAGTCGTTATGTAATGGGCTCACAGTTAATGGCAGTACAGTTTCATTTCGTGTTCGAATTAAAGCTTTGAAAATTTTTCGAGAGATACGCTGCCTGATTGTCGGCGAAAAAATTTGAAAACCGTTACTCTTGCCTCGTAAGATTAAAAAAAAAGCAAAAGGCGAGAAATTAATCACGGGACTGTCAGGCGGATGCCTTCCTATTGTTGCCTCGTAAGCAGTGGTGGCTTCACTTTAGCGACTTGGTGCTGCAGATAAGCGGCTCGCTAGCGCTCCGCAGAAAGCATCGGGCGTGGCACGCTACCTACAGCTAGCCTACACAATCATGCCGCGAAAAGCATAAGAGTATTATATCGGAGTTGCCCGGGAGAGAAAAACAAAAGGCGATCTGTCTCGAGATTTTCTCTTGCAGAAGAGCTATGCTGCTATCGCTGCCTCGGCCGCTGTTTTAGAGCCGCTCCTGGTTATATTCTCGTTATTCTTCGGGCTGCGAGTTTCTTATCGCGCGCAGATGTCTTGCGTGAGAGGGTATTAACGGGCTTGACAGGCGCCCTCGACGATGTATCATTCGTGCAGGATTTTCGACAACACGGGCGCACAGTAGCGATATCGTAATTGCACTTCCTCGCCGATGCGGCTTTGTTTTTCCAAACGCCTGGAAAAACTGTAATTGCTAGTGATTCGAGAAAAACACACCGCTCTTGACACACATTGTGCCTCGCTCGTGCAATTTTCCCCTGCCTTTGAATAATACACGCGTGTGCGGCCATTATATTCCTTCACAATAAAACTCCGCTCGCGACGGAATAAACTGAATCAAGTATAAAGTATGCAAAACGGCATTATAATTAGTTGAAATATATGGGCCGCAGAGCGAGCGTAATTGTATTTAATAACTGGGAAAATGCAATTAGTCCCGTCGTATATCAAAAAGAGGAAATAAATTTTATTTACTAACGCCCCGGTGCATGCGTATATCTCCGTCGTAGGAAGCACGCCGCTCCCAAACTGCCTTCTTAATGCCGTGGAGAACTTTAACGGGCCTTTACATTTATTTGCAATCATTTCTAGCTATATGCGCGATATCATTTATTTTACATTCGCACTCCGTTATATCCTTAATTTATGCAGTACGCAATTATACACGCACTATCGAAATGTCGCCCGGAAAAGTTGATTAATTCTGGAAAATTGACTGGATTAATTGTCGTTATGTCGCGTAATTAAAAATCAGAAGCAATCTCGTCAGGCAGCTGAATCAGCCAAGCCCCGGCAAATAAATTTCGGCGCCCGCAATGCCTCATAGCCCGTCCGCCATTAGCACTTCTCCCGCGCAGACTACTCCGCGGGAGTAAATTAAAGACGATCAAGAATCTCGCGGCGCTCCATGCTTCACGTCCCCTCGCTCTCGCCCTCCCCTCTGAGCAGCGACGAGTTATTTACTTCGGGGGAGAGAGAAAATAAACGTCGGCCCGGCTGCAAATTCTGGGCAAACAAGTCGCGCGGTCGTGCTTCTCTACGTTACTTTGCCGCGAGTTTGAATTGCCTTGGCCGAGAGGGGGGAAGAGAACGGAAATACGATGCTGCAGCAGAGAGTTGCGGTATAATCGATTCTTACTAATGATCAAAGTTTCCGGCCAAGTTTCACGCCAGTGTGTATCGAGGCCGCGTGTATTTTATTATTTATTTAGGCACGGCCGGTCTTCGCTCTTGATGCCGTTGCAAGCGTTTCTTTACAGCGATAGATAGTTTGCTGTAACGTTCCAGCTAAATCTACTGACCTCCTTAGAATTTTTGCAGAGCGCGCGCTAATGGCGTCTCTGCGGCTTTATCTTTCAAAAGCTCATCGCAAAATTTATGAACATAAAAGCTGTATCAATTCAGTAACGGCTGAGTAGACTCGTCGACAAATTAAAAAGTTCGAACATTAGCACGCCTCCCCATTTTTCGCGCCTTAAATCATAGCGGCACAGCCGCCGCTAATAAATCCCGCGAAATCCACACTTGGCAAATAAAACAAGGTCGCCGCGCTCGAAACTCCCGGGCACTCGAAACAACACTTGCACACCTCGAGCTGGGCGAGAACAAAAAATTCCCTTGATTGAATAAATCTGTCGCGCCAGGAGAGCAGCTGAGAATCGGGGGAAATCGCGGAGTCACGTCGCGGCGGCCTCGAATCGTGGAGCGCCAAGAACAAGACCAGTTTCTGAAAGAGAGGGAGAGCTTGCGGATATATAGGCGCCCGCGCCAACTTCGATCCGCGGCCGCGCGACGCGAACTACGATCGTAACTTTGCGCCGACTTCCGGAGCTTCACGCATTTAGTATCCCGGCCCGCACGTGACTAATACGATTCGGAAGAGTATCCGTCGCTGCCGCTCTCTCTCTCTCTCTCCTCTCGGCGGCATATATCCCGCGGGATGCGTTTGCGCCGAGCTGAATGTGCGCTGTGCCTACAACGCGATTTCACTTTTTCCCTAGCTCGCCTCATGCGATAAACCAGAGTTGCTTCGGTACTTTTCCTAAGGATCAATCTTTTAACGATATTTTATTTATTCCAATTAAAAGATTTTACACACACCTCACTATATAATATATCTTTTGAGCAATTTCATTATTTCAAATTTAATCTAACGATATTTTCTTATTTCTGTTGCAGGTACGCATGTTAAATTATTCATCAGTGCTTAATCTTCTGGTACGTGAGGAGACGTCGAAACGGTATTCATAAGCGTCCAAAACAAGGCAAAACATCACGAACAATTAGTCACGAACTAATTTTGCTGTTAATTCAAATGGCTGCCGAATGTAGAGCTGAGCAAAGAGTTTGCGGAATTAAAGTAAATTATGCTATGAGAAAGAAGTTGGGTAGAATAAGATTAATGAGAGCATAAGGTCACGTCGTTTTTTCGTTCCGATGGCAGTGCCGCGAGCCCTATCCCTCTCACTGAAGCCCCGCAAGCTGCGCTCACCCTGCCAGCTCGCAGACGTTAATGATATCGCTCGAGTTCGGTTCCACGCGTCGCTCCCAACTTCTCTGCGGAGTCTCTCTCTCTCTCTCTCTCTCTCTCTCCTCTGGCTCTCCGATGAACGAGCCGAGATACCGCGACGTCTTACGTGGCTCCCGAATAAACGCCCGCGGGAATCGCTTGCGAGAAAGTTCGCGAGCGCGCGCGCACCCTAAATTCGAGATGGCGAGACGGATAGATCCGCGGGAGCCCCAAATTACAGGCGCGGGCGCGCGTGACTCCGCGGCCGGCGCATAATCCCCAGTAGGGCCGCTCTCTACGACTGCCACCTTAACTTTCCCTGCCAGCCACTCGATCCGGCCGACACTCTTCTTCTCGCCGGAAGAAGCGCGGGAGTGCGCGCGGAGGCCGCAGCAGAAAGAGGAAATGATTAATGGCTGCGGTGCCACCTACTGCGCTTGTCTTTCTTATTTTCGCTGCCTGACAAATTTATACCGTTGGCTTTTTGCGCGGAGGCTGCGCGCTTTGTCCCTCCCCGCCGCTTGTGTTTATTGCCAGATTGCGATTATGCTAATTGCCGGCGGGATTTTAAGAGATTGATAGAACCTCATGAATTATGGCTCTTCTACAGCTCTTATACAATTCTATGATGAATCGAGCATCTCAGCTAATGGGATAATATCAATTTCTGGAAAAAGATCAAATCGTAGTTTCATTCTTTCCGCGAGCATTTCCTTTTCTTCGTGAAATTGAAAATTCTACGTTATATTAAATTATTATAGTACAAAAATTGCAGGAGACGCGGATGAAGTTTTAGACGAGGAAAAGTTACACAAACAAAATATTTTCCAGTAAAATTTTGCAAACATTATTTATTTAATGTATTCCGCTTTTCAAAGTTTTTAATCATCAGGATAATTTTTTTTATATTTCTTTGAACAAATATTTCATAATAAATCCAAATCTTTATAGCCCTTCGTATTTTAATTTCTAAGAAATAAAGATTCGAATAAGGAAATATCTAGAATTTCCCTACTTTGACAAAAGAATTTTAAAGTAAGCCAACAATTCAGTTCTATAGACGTAATGAAATTCCATCAAAGATGCAAGTCACGTGATCCATACGACAGACGTAAATAGGAAGTAATGTCTTCTCATGCAAGATAACTTGGGATTCACAGCTTCTAGAATGCGAAGTATTAAATTCTTACGCGAATACTTTCGTCATGCGCGCATGTACGCGGCTGGACATACGCGGGCGCGATTAGATTTAAAATTTAAGGCCGATGTAATCTCGAGCTGAGCACGAAATATAAGGGCTATGTCGTGTGCGTCGACGGGCGTGCGCGCTCGCCCCACTGGAAGAGAAATATGTAATCTGTGCTTCATAACATCCTTCGAACGGCCCAAAATGAAATATAAAATGGGCTTCCAGAATACTATTTTCACGTCAGAAGCGCCGTCTACGAAATAAAGTTTTTATTTTTGGGGATGCAAAAAGTTTGTCGCAGTTTTTCTAGTAACTAGATAATTCTCCAGTTGGAATACAAGCACGATATTGCCAATGCCATCATTCTTTTAAGAGAGGATTGCAAATTATAGTAACAGTATAGTTTTCTTCGATATTAAAATTCTATTACTGACAAAATTAAACACATACAAGTACGTAGAAGAAAATTTGAAAGGAACGTATATAAAAAAATGTTGAACAAGAGAGATGTTCGTGTTGCGGCAGACGAGCGAAGCAAAGCTTAAAAGTTATTATTTACATAGCGAAAGAGCAAGCTGAAAGCTAAAGCTTCAAGAGATTTTTAGCCTAATTAGGAGTGATTAGAAGCGTCGAACAAGCTCTCGTCAAGTCACAGTTCGCGCGAGTTTTCCGGCTGCAACTCTGCAGGTCTGCCGCGCTCCGAGAGGCTCGCACTCCTCTCTAGCTCTCGCCGCGAAAGCTTGGGCAAATCGTAAACACAGCGCTACTCTCGATGTTTAATGTGCTCCGATGTTTCCGGTAACAAGCGGCGCGGCGGCCTGTAGGTCATGTCGGCGCGCATAAGAGCTGGCGCCCGGCCAGATCGAGATATCGCGCGCTCGCGCCGCGCCGGCTTCTTATGCGGCAGGGGCATTTGCATGGCGCGGCCATAAAGTGCCAAACTATTGGCCGAAGATCGATTCCGTGAGCGCGTTGAAATGCTGATTGCGCGCGAACTTGCTTTTGTAGCGAGCTTTTTGCGGAGCTGGGACTCGCGATTCTTGACCCCTTGAATTTGCATCATCTATTTAATATGAGAGAGGTTCGGATATTCACCTCGCCTGTCAAATAGTTGCACTAGATTTCGCTTGTGTACCTATAATTTACCACCGTGGCCTACCATTTATTTCTATACTCTTGAATAGATTAACGTGTATACACCATTATGAAAAAGTGACTCACTTTATTTCCTCCTGAAAAATTTATAGACCAAGGTTCAATATAATAGCTACATACGTTGCTTCCTGTTTTATCTTCAAAAATCCTGTAATTACATCAATATAAAAGGCAAAAAGTGTATTCTAATTTTTGTTTCTATAGGTACTGCAATTTTTCCTTACGTAACCGCCTTCCTGTCATTCAATCATTCAAAATTTGTCAATATCTATTTCTAAAACAGTTGTCGTTATTATTTAAA
The DNA here is from genome assembly GCA_030522985.1 of Torymus sinensis. Lineage (NCBI taxonomy): Eukaryota > Metazoa > Arthropoda > Insecta > Hymenoptera > Torymidae > Torymus > Torymus sinensis. Next base: position 6,069 of record JAPYZP010005792.1, read on the forward strand.
AATGAAAAGAAAATCTTATCACACAATATCAAACGAGCCTAATCATTAATAAACGTTCCGCTTGAAATATTCAAAAATGTTCTATACTATTCTTTATTCAAGCATTTTAATCCTTTAAAGTGAAGTTGTTTTTGATTATAGCAAAGAGATTATATGCAAATAAACAACAATTTATACTGTTATCTCTCTTTCGGAGCATATCCGAAAAGCAAGCGCGTATCCAGATTTCGTTGCTATTTACACGCTTCTTCAGCCGTTTCGACTTGTGTCGTGCACTCGAGGGAGAGAGGGAGAGTTCCAGTACGTTTCCCTCATGCATATAGCGACACTGCTGGACCGAAACAATGGGAGGACTCGACGCGGCAGTAGAGTTCAGTCCAGTCTAGTACTACTGGAGCGAGGAACCGACCGGCGCATTGTCGCGAGCGACGGCAGTGACAATGAATTACGTTTCTCTTAAGCGCGCGCAACACACCAGTGCCAGGAGCAGCAGCAGCAGCAGCAGCAGTAGCAGCAGCTCAATTGATTTTCCAGCGGGCCTATATCCGGCCTAATAGCCTCCTCCCCCTCTCACGCGCGCCGGACTCAATGGACGCCTGCCGCGCAGAGGCAGCACGCCGAAGGTAAACTAAATTAATGCCGGTCGCGCGAGCGCGCCGATTAATTTGGGGTTAGGCCTACGAGCGGGCGCCCCCACCCTCCTCGACCCTCCGGAGAATTCTGTGAGTTAGAGGAGCTGAGGTGCGCGGGACAGCTCTGGAATGGAATGTCCTTATAGAAGGGATGTTTTTGAGGGAAGGAGAGAGTTTACACGCGGAGGTGTGTCAAAGTCGTAAAACGAAGGCATCTGATGAGCGCGAGAGATTGCCAGATGGTCAAAGAATATGTGGCAGGTTTTTTAGATTTTTATTACCATTTCCTGCTCTTCGGCTGTTACATCTGTATTACAAGTCTTGATCAATTTTTCTGCCTCGGACTTCATTTTATGTCTTTATTTAACTGAATTTTTCATTGTACAATTTTTGTTGCTGCCCTCACTCACTTCAATATTACCAGCTATATCTTTATTATGGTTTCTAACATATATATTTTTTCCTAGCAATGCCATTCTACAAGAAACAGTTTCAAGTATTGGCATTATAGTTATAAATAAATTATCTTGAAGAATACAGCTGTATAATTTGGGTATTATTAAAAAAGACTTTCCTTATCCGTTCATAAGATCGTATAGTCTGTTACTTTATATAATAGAGCTAATTTTCCATATAAGCATGCACGTAATAAGCTATAAACTATTCGAAATAGGCGCCATTACTATAATTAACCCCACCCACCTTCGGAAAGAAGTATTTCAAGAAAACATGAAAAGCGACACCGCCCAAATATACCCAAGAACAACAGATGTTGAAGGGGGGAGGCAAACACGACCACCCCTAATTATGTTCTCTAGTAATAACGGAAAAGTCGTAACGTGATATAATTAGAGGGTAGGGCACGATACGATGACAGGCCGAGCAAGGAAAATGGGGAAAATTCATGCTTAAATATTTACGTTGGTAAAAAAATATAACGATGATGAGAGCCCTTCGTGGGCGTGTGAATGGTCGATCCCAATCGTAATATATGTGAACTCGCGGCGGGAACGCGACGCGGGCAATGTGTACGCGTCGCTAGTTTTAATCTACTTTGGCCGTTTTTCTACAGGATAACAGCCAAAGAATTCAATTTCCAATAGGCCGACTCACGAATTGCTGTGGGCGTTGCTTTTATCCAGGACTGGAGGTCTTTATGCGCAATGCCATAGACTGAGCCATTTTTGCAGCAATAAAACAGAAAGGAATAATAATGGAAGTAAGAGTAATGGTTATTGAGAGAAGATAAAGGTGATTAAAAGCTATTACGGTTATCGAAAGATTCAATAAATTTTCATAACTACTTTGCAATTGTGAATTATATATATAATAAATAATTGAAAAGCTCTTATAATTACATTATATTTTAGGAAATTCGTTTAAAATTTATTGCACCTAGTATAACGCAATATTGTCCTTTTCCTAGTTTACTTTAACCTATAGCGCTGCGCATGGAGAAGCAATTTTACGTGGTCTTGGCAGCGGTTTTTTCGTCCGACGCGGGAAGTTTAAAACCGCAAGTAAAGGCAGCTTTCAAGCCTGATTATAATTTTAAAATTGCACGCGTTATTAATTAAAGTTTTCTACTTTAAAGGATATTAAAAGCTACATGTCTTGTTGACCTATTTCTCAAATGTATCAAGAACATAAAGTTTTATCTTATAAACAAATTCTAGAATTAATTAAAACAGTAGTCTTTGTCATGTCTATACAGTTTGAAATTGAAAATATCTATTCAAATGAACAAGAATGAAAAAGCGTGCGTGTATACAGAGTTATCATAATATTACGGGAAATAAGTATTATTGTTTTATGAAGTTTACATTTGACACTCCCTTTGGAGTTGGCTATGGTAAAAAATAAATGCCATTAGGGCAATGACGAGGTAAGAAGCAGGCACTTGCGCGAACAAAGCCGTGAAAGTTGGTGCGTCTGTAAACAAGAGTACGGGGAAATTTCCTTATAACAATCTCGTCCCGGGTGACACAGTTTGAAAGCTTGCCTCGATACGCGTGTCTTCTCACTCGGGAGATGATTGCGGAAGATGGGTTAGAGGAGGCGCGCGCACCTAATGACGTCCCGGCGTTATTGCAAATTTGGGATGGCGCGACAGGTCGGCAAAGTTCGCGCGCAGCAAAGTTCGCGCGCAATTACTCTCGGCCCCACGCGTATCATCCGCGCGTACGCTGAACAAACGCGCGTATGTGTGTTGTGCGGGGAAGTAGCTGAAAGGCACTTTTGTGCGATAGGAGCAGCTGTGAATTAGGGGTAACGAACGCGCGCTAATCGAGGCAAGCCTTATTTCGTCTCGCGGCTCTTCTATGCTTACTTTCTGGCCAAGTCCGCCTCTTTATTTGCAAGCGCAAATGCCCCATTATCGACTAGTCGCAACGTAAATTTGTCAGAAAATAAGAGAAAGGTGCACTAAACTCTCTTAGCGGCATCTGTCTGTGATGAAAAGATCATGCGATGTCATGCGGTTTCATGACTTTTCACTTGTATTAATTTTTAGTTAACATTGAACATGATATATTGCTAATTGACGGTAGTCGTTAACGGTATATTTGAAAAACTATGTTGTAGCATATCAAATTTTAATCCTGCCATACTCGTATAAAGGCATTTAACGTACGCTTCTAATCTTTATAGCTCGTAAAAATCGCTGCCGAAGTAGGAAAAGACTGCTGGTAATTCATAGGAGAAAAAAGCTTTATATCCATTTTATGAGAATGAAAAGACTTGCGAGATCATGTCAGCAATAGCAGCCGAGCGAAAAGCCAGCCGCTGTTTTACATGACAATCGATCGTCGTTCGAGCGAGAGCAAACAATAAGAATCGAATGAAAATCAGTTGCGGGTTGCGGCAGCAGCGACAAGAGTGAAAATTTATTCACCTGCCCGTCTCCTAATATTCCGCGAGTGTGCGCGGGAAATTCCACGCGCAAGTAGGCTATTGAACCGGGGTTGGATCAGTGCCAGCCGAGCGCGGAAGTCACACCGCGCGCTGAGCCCACCGAGTCAGCCTCAAATCGGCTTAAGTTTCAAGAGTGTGTCAAGCGCCGAGGAAGAAGCCCTATGCGTAATCACGCCTCTCTCTCTCTCTCTCTCTCTCTCTCTGTCTCTCTCACTCACTCTCCCGCAGTAATGGAATATCTGCATTAACGAGTTCACGTCGTCTTTTTCAGGCTCATCTCGCGACCGGAGATTAGGGACAATTGCCCTGCGCGAGAGCATCAGCGCTGGCAGCCGATTCTTATCAGATCCCGTTTTACGAGGGGCGACAGGCGGAAATCCAAGCGGTAGCCTCGGGCGTAAATTAACACGTATTGCGTTTTCCATTTTTTTCTCTCGGACTCGCGTTCGGTGCGTGTACAGGAAAACTAATATCCTACGTGCGCGCGCGCGAGTTATATTCGGAGGGGAAACAGCGAGCCGAGTGTTGCGTTTCAGTGGCGCGCCGCGGCCGATTCGCCCTCGAAAGGCTTCGGGCGTATTTCTTTCTTTCTTCAAAATATGATGTTGCCTCTCTGCAAGGATATCACTTTACCTAGCTGCAATTCATTGTTGGATTCCAGCAACAACTAGAATATGCTTCTTGCGAAAAATCTATTGAAAAGTAGTGTATTAGCTCATTAATTTGCTAAATGAATATATTAAACGGGTTGTCACTTTAAATACGACTTCCTTAAGATATAAATTCGTATAAGTCGTCACCCAATTCATGCTCTAATAATAATCTAAAGTATGAAAATTTGGAATGAGAACGTGTACACACTGTAATCGATATTCGTCCGACATAAGTATCAATTATCCAAATACAGCGCGCGCGTGCGCCACGTAATTGAATATTTATCTAAATTATCCTCTGCCAAACCTATGCGCCAACGTGTGTGTTGCCTAACCTAAAAAGGCAACGTCGCGCACCTGACATTGGAATCGCAATCCTTTGGAATGAAAGTCGTTGGGTGGCGTCGTCGTCGTCGTCGGCGCGCGCACCTAAGAGAGAGAGAGAGAGAGAGAGAGAGAGAGAGAGAGAGAGAGAGAGAGAGAGAGAGAGTCCGCAACTCGAGAGTGAAGAGGAGAGAGAGAGAAAGAGAGAGAGAGAGAGAGAGAGAGAGGAGGTAAAGACTTTGGCAGGGAGTATGTAGTTACACGTGCTCTTGAAGCTTCTTCGACGTCGTCCTCGTCGTCGTCGTTTCTTCGGCTTTGGCCTCTGCTCAATGGACGCTGGCTTAATGACGTAAATAGCCGCTAATGACCCGAGGGATTTTATGTGCCGCGAAGAGGAGAAAAGAGGCTGTTGACTCGATGGGAAAAAATAACGCTGGTCTGGGATAACTGTTATTTTTAGATGGGATTCTGATGGTTTTGCACTTGTAAAGTGTTTATATGCTCGCTCAATGAAACGCCATTCTGGTTTTGCGTAACCTAACATTTCGTATTATAAGATTTCATTATACAGTATGGCAGGTGATGTTGGATATTAACAGAAAATTAATTGCTGAATTATAAAAGAACAATTCACGTCACGCATGGAAATTCAATAATTACAATGCAACGCTGAATTGGAAATTATTGCATTGATTGTCCAATGCACTTGTTAAAAGAAAATGAACAAAATAATTGGAATAAGAATCAATCGTAAAATTTGCACACAATGGCTAAAAATAACATTTAATTTTTATAAATTAAAACTTTTTATGGTATGGATAAATTAATGCTCCATCGAGTAGTTTTACTTTGTTGAATTAAATAATATAACTATATATGCATTACTCACTTAGCAAAACGTACGAGTAATCATTGACAAAAAGGATGCTCATTACTCTTGAAACAAAAGTATATTTTATCTATTGTATGTTCAAAGCTTTGCTCTTTTACTGGCATTCGTTATTCATAATAATGTTCTTTTATAAAAGTGATACAAATTTTGTTATCAAAGAAACACTTAATGAAGTTCTTTAACAACGAATCTCGCTTCAGCCTGTAGTAGGTCTTTTTAATTGTTCTAACGAATATAGTCTCAGTAGTGTAATGTAAAACAAAATGCTTCATCGTGAAAATCAACAAGCCTTTATACTATAACGTATTTTTTTAATTATAACATTTTATAATCCGCTACATATAAAAATATACAATCTTCTTCAAGAAATAATCATGATAATGGTGTAGGGACACAAAGTTTTTGTCTCAATATTTTTCTTTCTCTTGAAAAATGTTCCTTTCTTTTTGAATTTGGTAGAAGCAGTAAAAGAAATTTAGCGCCAATCGCTTTAAAAATATTTACGAAACATTCTTGAGAAAAATTTGTAACTTTCTATCCAATTTTAAAAATCTTGCGATTAAAATCGTTTGATACTTAGGAAATTCGGCCCACATTGAGGTGCGAAAACCCATTAGCGGGTATATATGTATATATATCGGCGCAAAGCTTTGGTCAGCGACTCGCGTGCGTCGCTCGATTAGCTCGCGGCGCCTGCCAGCGCTGTCGACATGTCCGTCTCCTATCCAACGCGGCCGCGTTGATTGTGCATTCGCCTCTGGTGATGTGGGCAAAGCGTTTTCTCGTCTTCGATGTGACCGAGTGAAATCACAGCTACAAGCTCACAGATCAATTAACACTATATAGAGTCGGAAAGCAAAACGCTCTTATCTAGGGCTGGCACTTTATCGATTTAATTCAAAGTAGCCTTTATTTTTAAATAAAATGAGGCGCGATTACCAAGCACCTAAGATAATATTTTGCATTATGCGGAGACGTTTATAAAGTTAATGTTTATAATGGAGGCTAATTAAATTTTAAATTACTGAATGTTATTACGTTTTTAATTAACTTAACAATAAATTGAACGAGCATTAAAGTTAATGTAGCGAAAACTTGGTTATTAATAGAACTGTATTACTTTTGCTTGTGTTCTTTAGAAATGTTAATTGGTTTTAAAGTAAATTGAAACAGCATTTCAAAATTAATTAACTTTGCCCATGGTTCATTTGACTTTAGTATATAATCTAATTCAAATACTAGATTTCTATATGAATTAGTAAACAATTTGTCGAACATTAATACTAATTTTTAATATTACGTTATCAAAAAGGGAGTTTTGGCATAATGAAAAAAGTTATTTCAATACATTTTCAATGTATATTACATTTCTATAGATTCCAACACAAATTATAAAAAGTAAACTAACTAGAATAATCTCGTGTTTTCTCTGATATATATATAGTAGTTTAATACAAATAATATTTCTATATAATTTATTTATCATTTTTTCTTTTTATTTGTTTCAGGTAAGCTTTTGAGTTTATTCATCCTGTAATGTGCGGTATATTCAATCTTCAAGTATACGTAGGTAATACCGTATTTTTACGTTTACTTTGTATCATTATATAAAGTTTCCTAAGGTAAATTGAAGATCTTGTGAAGGCAAAATCAAACATATCATTTCACCATGTACCATGGGATAAAATATTGACTCATCAGAACATTGCATGTATTTTATAGTTTTGATTAGATTGAACAACTTTTACATAAACATTTTTCGATACTAGCAAGATTACGCGCGCTCTTTTTTATTTGCATGTACGTAATTCTAATTTTAAATTTGCTAAATGATAAGTTTCAACTTCTGATATTTTAATTAATATTTATATTAATTCTTACGTTTGAATTACGCAACTTTTCCAATTACTTACTTCTATAATTTCAATACGCACATTTTTAGGTTAGACGTCGCTGACATTCGAGAATATACGAATAAGTCAATTACATTTTATTTCCGTTTCACTTTTCCGTCATCATTTTTTAAAAAGAGGATAAGACCCAAAATATGAAACACAGATCATTTCATATATAGGTTAGTTTAAATGGATTTAACCAATATGAGCGAAGGTTTTATTTTGGCTTCACTTTCTGGTCATCATTTTTTTAAGAGAGAAACGCATATAGAGCGCGTAGAGTGTAAATCAGTATAAATGTTGTTCTTATCCATCTCCTATTATATTAAAAAGATAACGGTCTGTGGTCGGTGGTCTGTGGCCCCCCCCCCCCCAATAATGTGCATTGAGTAAAAGGTTAAGTAAAGGGTTAAGTAAAGGGTTTAAGAAAGGGGTTAAAAGGGGTTTTAAAAAGGGTTAAAAATATGCATACGAAAAGTGCATGCGTACACAAAAAGCGCATGTGTACTAATAATAGCGTTTCAGATTTGTTTTATTGAACTCTTCAGTAAGGGATTTCGTTTTATAACAGATTTTGCCTTAGCCAGTAATACTTTAATAGCGCATCAAGTTTGTGTTATAGCAGTCACTGTGTAATTTAGAATAGAACCCTTATCCGAGTGAGCGTTAGCGAGCGAGATAACATTGCTAGTAACTAATTAAGAAATGATACAGAGTTATTGTATTAATGCATTTCATGCAATTGCAACAATTCTTAATATTTTGTAATAACACTTGCAATAACTTTTTCCGTCATTTTAGTATCCAAAGCTATATAATATCGTTATAGAAAAACTAAGAAGTAATGGTTTTTATTATAGTAACATTGTCGACAATCGCTTGCGTCAATCAAAAAACTAACCCAGGAAACATTAAAGTGGAAATATTCATAGGGTTGTACCGATAAGAAACAGACAGTACACACGCGCGCGCGCGCGATGCAATTTATCGATTAGTCCCGAGCATTCGCTGGCGATGCTATCTCTTTATATCGTCCGTCTGTTTGGGTTAGCTGTATATGGACGGAAAGAAGGGAGGCGAATGCGTACCCACCTTTTCGTCTGGCTGATTTTAAGTCCCGGGTATAACGGTTCGGCGAAGGCAAATAAATATGATTATCTCTCCGGGAGAAAGAGAGGATCAGAGAGAGATTTCTCGTGTAAACTCCTCAATTCGTGTGTATAACCCCTCTGTAAGTAGATAAACCGTCAGCATTTCCTCGACTCGAAAACGTGCATGTTAATCTCTTAAAATTTTACTCCGGACCACCCCACGATGAACATCGTATCTGCCTGACTTAAGCTTATTTCTGTTTGTGAAAACAGACTAGAGTGTGTACACATTTCGTTGTCGGGACGATTTTTGATACCCGAAAGAACTAATAGTAAAAACCTTCTTCATCCTTTATCCTTTCATTTGTAGCTGACTGAACATTTACTTACTTTTCATTTAATGCTGTTGCCAGCAGGATTGTGAGCAAACCAGTGCAAATACTCAGTGTACTAATGTACCTAGAATTTGTAGCATCTCATGTACAGAATAGCTTAATGGTAAGTAATTTTTGTAATTTGCTGGCATAATACAGTTATTTATTCTAGAAGCCATTAAAAAATATAAGCATCGTATGCGTCATTTGCAGCGTGAGGAGACTTTTAAAAATAACTAATCCTCAATAACGGTAATATTGTTTTCCACAATTTATCTTTAGCAAAGTAACAATTTTCGTAACTCTAGCTGTTGTTCATAATAAGCAACCTAATGATAGTACAATATAGTTATCCTGCGTACATTCATTGTGAAAGAAGTGTAATAAAAGTTAAACGACGGTTTAATCATGTAATCGATGATCTTTGTAATAGAACTGTTAAAAAGAAATTTGCTATTGAGAAACAATGAAGGATTCGCCACAAAGGCCAACCGCTAGTCCGTCATCCCCTATCTCCCGTAGAAAAAGCTTAAGCTCTCACGTAAAGTTAAACGCGCCAGTCCGTGTGCTTATTCTATTTGGAAAGAAAACGTCGGGAGACGGAGAAACTGGAGAAAAGGCTCGTGTCGACATGTCGAGCATAACGAGAGGTGCCAAAATAGGATGGGGAAACTCATATCCTTTCTTTCCCGGTGCAAGCGGGAAATCGAGCGAAAACGTGACCCAAAACTGAACGCGCGTTCGCCCTTTGTGCCGAAAGGATTATGCGAATGGCGTGAAAGTGAGTTCTGTGTTTCGCGCTTTTCTCCTGCCGAATTGTTTGGGAAAATGCATTTTTCCTCTCGACAAACGTCGACTTATCGCTGAATAATTCCAGCCGTCAGTTTTCCTTCCGCAATCTCTTCACAGATAACAAACATTTTGTCAGTTTTGAAATTCAAAACGCACTCTGGAGACACGATATTCCGGAAAGCTAATATTTTATCAAACAAAAGGATCAAAAGAACTTTTCGAACTGCTATACGATATGCGTATAAAGGCATTGTTTCCCTTCTCCCTCGAGACATATCGACTCGTGACTTTCATTCGATTGTTTCGCAAGATCAAACGCGCGCCCAACGTAAACCGTACGTGAGCCGCGTGCCAAAACGCCTGGGTATCGTATTCTAGGGGATTCCGCCTGTTTGTTTTGATAAAGAGCTATTGGATTTGCGTAATGCGGTCGAATAATTATGTGCTGAGCGCTGACTTCACTCCGGGGCTTTACTCGATTAAATAATGCCCGGGAATACAACTATTGTTGTGTATTGGATTATCGTTTCTTAAAGAGCTTGGATTTCAATAGTGCACATTTGTTCAACTTTAAAACCATTTTTAAAACTCAATGCTTTGTTATAGCAAATCGTAGTAGGAGAATGTTAATAAACAATAAATATTTTAAAATAATATACGTATTCTTCAAGGATTTATAATAACAAAAAAGAATATATATACTAAGCAAAATAGGATTAATAAAATTCTGCATAACAAGAAAAACGAAGATAGTTTTCGTCGGCTCGAAAAATCAGCTGGGCAAGATGAAACACCCCTTTCATTTATTCTGAAGTCACACAAATGAACATAGAGTCTTTAAATGGCGTTCAGCAATAGTAATAATAACAATTCCTCTTATGGTTTACCGTTTGACGCCTTTACAAGTGACTATTGGCTCCAACTGCCACATTATCTAATACAATGAATAACTCAATTATAACGACAACTTCTTTAAATATAAATAAGGTATATAATAGCCCTGCGCAGTTTAAGTGAGTCGCGCATCTGAAAGCGAAAATAAAAACTTTTCCTTACGTTGATGAAATCGTAAGAATCGACGCTGAAAAGGAATTTCACCTATGTTATCAACCTGATATCAGCGTGGGCGCCTAAATCATACTAGTAACAAATGCTCTTTTCTATCAATTTTCACGATTGTTTTAGTGGCATCTATTATAATATCCTAGAAAATTAAGCGTTTCGTCTTACACGGGCGGGTACCGCCTTGTCTCCCCTAACTTATTTTTTATTGACCCTCCAAACTGATTGAATTGTAAACCAAAATTAATGCAGAAAGCAAACCTATTATATATATATATATATATACACACACACACACACACACACACACACACACACACACACACACACACACACACTAGGGGGGGTACCCCCCCTACTCGCTCCGCTCGTCAACCCCCCAT
>JAPYZP010005799.1:0-11137 GCA_030522985.1 Torymus sinensis
GTATACAAATGAAATCGCGGAGTCCGATATTGAAATCTATTTATTCAAGAGCAGATACAATTTACTTTTCTCAATTCGTTGTTTGTTCTTAGATTCGCATAATGATAAGACGTCTGGCGAATCCCCAAGTAGTAACAGGTGATCTCGGGTCAGACAGATATTTTCCTCGCCTTTTTCCATCTCTTATTTCATGAAATCGAGAAAAAAAAACCTTATTTCTGGAAATCAGTAATATATCTATAAAATAAGCACAAACATATAATACACGCCCATTCGTATATACGAGATAATCAAAAATCCAATAATTACACAACATTAAACAGCGGGAAAGGCGTGTTCATAACAGCGATAAGATTGCAGCACGCAGGCGCGCCTGATAACCACAACAACGCGTTTTCATCTCGCCTCCTGTATTTTATACACAGCACCTGCCCACCCACCATTTACCGCCTTATTTCAACATTCCCCTACACTATATACATTACTTACCTACTACTCCACATTCCCAATGCATCCGCAGCACACACATCACGAACGTTCGATACCCGATCCTCCCCGCGTATATATCGGATACCTATATACTCTCTCCTCCTCCCTCTGTCCCCGGTCGGTGCAACTTTTCTCTCTCTCTTCCGTCTCGTTTCAAAGCGCGCATTTGTGATGTGGAAAATGGAGCATCGCATCCAATCGTCTCTCCCGTCGTCCTGCGCGGCCGCCTAGTGACGAGAATCGCGCGGACGCGCATGTCCTGACGGTCATCATACGCCCGGCGATATATACCTATGTGGAGGCTCTCTGCGCGCAGGAGATAGATAGACTGTACGGCGCCCGCCCCTCCTCTCCTGCCCAGAGCAGAGCAGAGAGCATAGCGCATGCGAGGAGAGGAGAGCAAGCCAGTGCCCGCGAGAGTCAGCGAGAGCACTGCTCTAGTGTCGCGCGCGCGTGTGATAACGTAAGTACCTATATATACTACGTGCGCCGCGGGTGTCTCTGTGTGTGTATGTGCGGGTCCAGGAGGACGATGACGACGAGGATGAGGAGCAGGCTGCGGGCAGCAGCACCTGTTTTTTCCGCCTGTAGATAGGTGTAGGTATATAGGTATATACACGTCGTGTACAAAGAGCGCGCAGGAGCCACAGCACAAAGAGAGCGAGAGAGTTCTGGGTGTAGATGACGTCCTCGTCGTCGTCGACCTGACGAGTCTGCGTATATATATATATATAAGCACGGCTCTCTGTCTCTCGTCGCGTGTGAAGAAGACTGCCTGCAGTTGATGCAATAGAAGAGGTGAGATTATCGTCAGATGCTCGTGGACGAGGGCCGCCCCAGCCGCCGCCAAGCAGCTCGCTACGACGATGAGATAACGATTGCAGAATGAGGTACAGCGCTGACCTTCTCGGCTATGCGCTCCTCGTATTCACCCTGCGATTCAACGGTGATTACACATATTATACGTGCATGTAATGTAGCTTGTGCATAGCTGGGCTCGCTCTCTCTCTCCTCGAGCCTCCTTTGTAATATGCATGCATGTTTATGCTCTCCCCCCCCCCCCCCCCACCGCCATCTCCTCGCCTCGCTAACGAATGCTATTCAATACCGTGCTCTCTTATTTCCTATATATAACGCCTATATACACGCGCTATCTCTGGCACGTACTTATATATCGCAATAGCCATCGTCGCGCCGTCCTAAATTTCGAGATCGCTGCTTGCTTGCTTGCTTGCAGAACGAGTGAGCGAGGGAACAAGCGCGCGCGGCGCGAGAGAGAAAAAGTAGGACACGCGCGCACGAGCACGACACACTTATATATCCCTGGGCCCTTTCAATACCCACCTACCTACCTTTTTTTTTGCGCCCGAGCGCGCGCGAAGCGGGGAGAGCGCTTTTGTGTACGCATCCTAGATTGATTTCCGAGCGCGCGAGCGAGGTTGTTGTATATGTATGTATGTATGGTTGCATGTAAGTAGGTACTTAACGCGTTATTTTTTTCTTTGGAAAATCTGAAGGTAAGGCGCTGGGAGGAGGTGCCACCTGCAAAGATGTGAACGGCCTGACCCACGAGACGGGCTATCATTACATCCCCGGCCCGGAGCCCTGCACCCTCTGCGTCTGCAACAATGGCAATCCTACCCTGTGCAAAGCCGTTTTTTGCAAGGTGAGTGGAAATGTGTGTATGAAGCCGTTTTTTGCAAGGTGAGTGGAAATGTGTGTATGTATATATACACGTGTGTGCAAGTATGAGTGCGCGAGAGTTTATAGGCTGAATAAAAGCGACGAGGAGCGCGAGAAGTGCCGCGTTTGATAGATGAAAAGATAGTTTTAAAACGTGCGTTACGAGTTGCATTCAATGTCAGCCCGAGAGCGAGAGACTGACAGTTGAATTCATCTTATTACGGTTCATTAGGTTTATTGATTGAAAAAAATCCGTGGAATGGAGCGTGCACACTATGATGGTCTTTTCTTGATGCTAGTTTTTTTTTTTTTCTTTTTTAATAGGCCAATGTTTTTTTGCGAAGGAATAATCATATTAATGGGTTTCAAATGATTGTATTAGGCTTTGATTTTGTTGAAACATTTATTTACATTCTCAATTGTTATGTTTAATCTAAGTTTACTTTTTAAAAGAGAATATTATAATATTTTCATTTGTAAAATTTTTTTATAAATATATAATTTGTGTGCGGGTGTTTTTAAAAATAAAATGTATACATATTGTATTTTCTTTTGCAGTATAAGGATCAAGAATCTTTACCGCACAAAGATTGTAAAACATTTCGCTTTGGAAGTACTTGCTGTGAATTAATTTGCTTGGATGATGCTATTACAGCAAATGATAAAACTGATGGAAATGGTACGAGCGTAATAGATAATAATACAAATTATGACTTGGGATTACGGCTAGTGGCCAGCTGCATAACTGCTGTTTTATCTCTGGGTCTCCTGATATTCTTAATACACCGCTTGAGACAGAGAAAAATCAGAGGTAATGTATACTTGCTTCATAAACTATTCCATTAAATAATGAAAAATATATTTGTTTCATTTAATAAGATTATTGAATTATGTTAACTTCTTGATGATAGCAAGCCCAAAACACCTTTAAAACCTGATAATAAATAGTAAATTGTTGTTCTAACAGAGGACATATTTACCTTATTTTTCAATTATTTTGAGCTTGTTATCTCCACAAATATCATTCTTCTCACAAAAGTGATAAAAACAGGGTATTTGACTACCACTTTTAGGTGTAGGTTTTGGGTTGCTATGGGATTGATCCACCTTGAAAATAAAGTCAAAATTTTATTATATCTGAGTTCAGTGAAAAATTTTCTACCAGTAATTTTATAATTTTGGAATGAAGTAGAGTACCGCTATAAAACAATTTAGAGAATATTTTATGGGTCCTTTTCAATTGAAATAGATAATAATAGAAAAATCAATTGGCTCAGGATTTCAAAGGTGTCCTGTGCCCTCAATAAACTTATTAAATGAAGAAATACCCCTTTATACTTTATAAGTACATGATTTGTACTGATACTTAATAACTATTAGTTTGTGTAGCTGGAAGACAAAGTCATCAATTGGCAGATGATCAAAGATCATTAGGAAGTATGGGATACTTGGACAGAAATAGTGTCCAGCATGGCATGCCAATGGATGATTTGCCATGCAATGGTAACTATCCGTTGTGGAAACCACCTGGTAACTACTTTCCTCGCGGGGAAGCTCCACCACCTTATGAAGAAGCAGTAGCTGCCGCTAGAGCTGAGCAGGCTTTGTTATCAATGAGTCCGCACACACTTTCTCCTTTAAACTTCCCTGGTACTTACTTGACTGCTCATAATGCTCATACGAACGTCTCAATAGTTACAAATAGTCAAAATGGTTTGCCTTCAAGTTCTCCTACACTTTCACAAAGTAACACAAGTAGTACATCTCCATTGATTTCAACCAATAATAGACCTTTAAGCAGTCCTGCAGCTCACAATTGTTATCAACTAAATCAAACTGAATCGTCAGCTTCAGATTTCTGTCCTGGAACTTGCACAGCAAGCTTTGCTATGGAGTCAAATACTTATGAGAATTTACCTACTCCTGTAAATAGATCAGGTAAGAATTCAAAACTAAATCCAAGAGATATAATTATTTGTTAATTTGAAATAATACAAAATTATAATTGTCTTTTTTTTAATTTCAGCTTTATCTAATAGTGTTTCTAATATGACCCCGCAACATGCTACTACTGCCTCGAGTAATCAATTGTTGTTACCAAGCCCACAAAATTCATCAGTACAAAATTTTCAACAACATACCACGCTTCCGCGACAAGGTGGAGCATTTACAATATCAGCAACACTTCCTACTTCTAATGCGGGAACTCACAGAACCATACCACGAACATTAGCAACTAGTGGAAGCTTACGGTTACGAAAAGAATATCCTGGACATCAATCTATAGCACCATTATTTGATACACCTTTAATTCTACCTAAAAATCCTGCTAGTGATGGAAACCCTTCTCCAAGGTCTACAATTCCTTCTACAGTAATACCTTCAAGTGTTCCATCAACTCTTTCCAGTGGTGATGCTGCAGTGCGAACAAATGCTTTTTATGATACTTCTTGTTCTCAAGATGTACCTTCTACATCAGTAAAATCTATAGAATTGAAGCCAGCTGACATGCCATCATCAGTGTGTAATTATAAGGTAAGAATAAAACTTAAGTACTCAGAAAAATATATGTAAGAAAAGTACTTTAATAGCTTAGTCGTAAAATCAATTATTTTTTCTATTTTCTTTTTTTTTTTTTTTATAAAGAAGTATACTACATTATTATCAACTGTAATTATGATAACTTCAAACTTCATGCAGTAATTGACGTCATTATCAATTACAGTTTGTGAATATAATACCAAAAAAACAGCAGTATTTTTTCTTCGTGTAATTTTTTTTATACATTTTTTTTCTTTAATATAAAAAAAAACTTTTAAAAACTAATTAATCCATAATATTCTACACATTTTACATAAATGTAAATCTAAAGATTATGTAGTTAATATTTAAAAAATTCACACTAATCATGTATATTTATATTACTAGCCTCCTTTGGCTGCAGCGAATGAAGTTAATGAAGAGGGTAGTTTTGACTCAGTGACTTGTACATGTAGTACGCAGGCTTTGCCTCCATTGCATGATGACACAGATGATTATCGTAGTGAATGTGAAAATTGTAAGAGTGCTACTGGCTCTAGATACTATTTGGATAATGAAGATGAACTTGTTACTTCACCACACGAGACAATGACACTGCAAAGAAGACCAGAAGATGCTGCATCCAATGCCACTCCTCAATATTACAGAACATCTCTTACATTACCAACAAGTACTCGTCAACGTACAAGGTAAAGGGTTACTCATTCAGAATATTTATAAACATTAGGATTATAGTTTTCAAAGTTGTAAACAGGAATTTAAGTTGCTATACAAAAAATACATATAAGAGATTAACGCAAACATGACTTTAATTAATAATTGTTTGTATACAGAAGCAGCAGTTCGCGAGGAAATTGGTTCAGCTCGATGCCGGAAAGTTCTACGGAATCTTCAGACGGCGAATAATGGAAGTTATTGAAAGATCGACAAGAACGAAAACATACTTACGTGCCAATAGGACATTTCCACGTACTATGAATGTGTATGGATGCCTGCGTGAGTGACAGTGTGCATCTATATCTCTTACACGCACGTGAACGTATCTTTTGTGCGTGTATTAATCTGCCAAAAATTCCAAATGTTACTGTAACAGATGTCTACCATCACTGTTAATTATTTCTGCGATCTAATGGTAACGCTACACTAATTTTCATAATAGCTATTATTATCTCGAGAAATACGGAAACATTTCTATACCTAATTTATAGTTGTCAATTACCAAAGCTTGTAAATAGTTGATTTGCCGATTTTAGTTATTTGGACATTCCTACGGACACGTGCTAGCAAGCTTTTACATCATTCAAGTAAAAAGTTCTTACTCACTAATATGACGTAAAAAAAATTTCTACTTAAACGGTTCATTGCACTTGTTGTCTCTTGTTCTCACTGAAACTGTGATTATTCTAAATCTTTACAAGACAAAAGAGTCTACACTAAGAGTCTACCTATTTTCTAGTTACATATTATATATAAATTTACATATAGCGCAGATATTTTGTTTCACATGTCAGACTGACAAATCAACCTTATAAGATATAAACTATCCTACTGTAAGTTACCATTGATATCAGTATTAGACTTCATTTAAATTAGGAATACACCTACAGGCTTAGTATTTTACAGCCGTAAAAACATATTTAAAGATAATATCTTCAGTAAATTTCCAATCAACATTAAAATAATCTTGTGATTATGAAAGGTTGTCCTTTGCTCACTTTTCAAAAAAGATGAATAAAGGTAATTTTTCAATGAATTAATAACTCTTTCTAAAAGAGTTGACCACTCTAACACTGTATTAACCTGCCAGCTGTATGACGTAAACATTTTTAACACTGAACAATCTTGATTATCCTAACGTGATCTTCACTTGGTGCTGTATTTGAAAAACAGATCTAAACGACTTTCAAATATCTTATTTATAACAAAATAATGGAGTTTTTTTTACTTATTCAAGCTCTCATAACTTATTTTAAAAACGTAATCACTAAAATACTCGCACAACATTAGAATTTTCCATATATTTTTTAAAATGAGCAGATAATACATGAATGTTTCTCAAACTGTTAATGTGGGAACTGATTTTTTCTTAAAATTTGTTTTTAAGTTTTGTTTATAAATATATTTATAAGTTGTAATATATTTCTAACATTTTAAATTATAATCACTTTTATAATTTATAAAAAGTTTTAACAGGCTTTTTCTATGTTAATATTTAAAAACTTTCTTTTGGAAGTTTTGTGGGGATATGAGTATGGCAACAACAGGTACAAATGAAGTTGCATATAGGTGGATAAATAAATATTTCCTAAAAGAAAATATTTTGTAATGTCAAAGTCACAAATAAATATTGTAAAAATTGAAATTTAAAACGAAAAAAGAATGAGGGTACAAGAAATGACGTACAAGATTAATCTTTTTATGTATTGGATCATTTCTGAATAATGTTGCTCTTTTAAATATAACGTGTTTTTGTGACACATGCGTTGTTACTGTTGAATTAGTAACGTTCTCGAAAATTTTTTTTATGATAATTTCAATGAAATGCGGGATCAAGGCGTTATGATTATCCATTTAAGACTTCATTTGTCATACATTTCTACTTACATTAGCTTTATACTATAATATGTCAGTATTATTATTATAAGTTCACTTTAGACTAACTATGGTAATTTTAATTGACTAGCAAACTACCGTAATATTACATTTTCATGTATAATATGTGGACCAGAAGCTGTTTGAATTATGTAAGCTTTCTTTTTAAGTTTTGTTTGGTCTCGTTTTTATTTGAAAAGTCCTTTAAAAAAAGTATTGTATAGTTGTTAAAATAATGATTGAAAGATCTGTGTATGATTAAGCGATTTATTGAAATTGATAATATTCGATTTAGATGTTTTTATTCATCGTGGTCGGTAATTGTAATTATAGCATAGCTAGTAACAATATGAATTTCAACGCTTTTTCCTAGGTACGTGAAACAATTTATTTACTTTCGAAATTCTATTATCGACCACGTTGACGATTTTATGTGTACAATGTACATTTTTATAAGGAAAGTACGTCTTTCGAGCTTTTTTACACTTTTATCGCGAGTCTTGTTAATATCGGTGTTTGTAACATTATTACTTAATGTATTGTTCGTTCTTAATAAATTTTTTTATATATGTTAATGTTAAACCCAAATAATGCAACAAAAATATTATTAATTCTGTAGCGAAAATTAATCTCCGTTTCAAGCAATTGTATAACGACAAGAACTTAATGTACACATTAGAAATTTCAGTGAAAATGAAGCTAAGTCAATTGTAAATAATTTCTTCTCGAGAACAAAGCGGTTCTATAAATAATTTTAATTAAATAACACTTAATAATGTTACATAAATAAAATTGGATGTTATTATATAGTTCTGTAGTACTATATCTTTTGAACCTAGTAAATTACTCGAATCTAAAAAATTATTTTCAGTTAACAAAAGGCGTTCACTGACAAATACTACAAACATGCGACTGATTGTTAACTAATTTAAAACTAATAGTTGTCATAATTGCGACAGGAAAATGTTTTTGGAAAATTCAATAGCCCAATAGTTTTCATTGATAACCAATGCATAAATATTTCAAATACATGTCGCCATATAGCAATAATGCGTATAAATCCGAATTGATAATTTTTCGAATCATAATCTAAAACATGTGTTCAATTTATATCGAAAATGGTATATAGCCAAAAGCGTCAGTATTACCAACATCTGCAACTCACAAATATATAGTTACCATCAAATCAAGAACAACACTTGTTTTCTTAACACTCAGTCAAATTGTATTTCCAATTTTGCGTACAAAAATCGACGTTGTATAATTATATTGATTGGGCTGAAACACAGACGAAAATCGTACAAAATTTGATTAAGCCTTTATCGGCACTGTAACATATGCGCCCATTGTTTAGAACCTAGTTGAGTAAAAAATAGTCTACTAAATTTCTTCTATTGTAGACGAATAAGGTCGTTACCTTATTGAATTTATTGAAATAAATTGAACATGCCGACATGATCTTACTGGACTAACACTTTATTTTAAATAATCCACAAATCTAATCTTATACCGCAGTTTAAATTGCAGTGATCAATGTTTCTGCAACCATTTTCGATCGATAAATATTTTTTATTATCTTCGCCGACAGTTTCTCCTTCCTCGGACGTAATGGGTCAGTAAAGTTGACTTCATACAAGCCATAACGTTTACTTAAAAAAAATTCAATACAATCATGATAGATAATATTAGAAAAAAATATAGTTTCCATAAAAATTGACAACATACCTGTAACCATCGTACCATTCGAAGCTATCCATCAGCGACCAAGCAATGTAACCCCTAACGTCTATGCCCTTCTTCATCGTCTCCAACAACATAGCGATGTGATCGTAATGATAAACCGTTCTGTCCATATCGTAACTCTCGCCGAAATCGGCGTACCCGTTGCCCGTTATATACATCGCCGGCAGCATGTAATCTTCGTTCAACCTTTGCAGCAGCTTGCCAAAGTTGGGCGCCGTATTCTAGATCGTACCATAAATTACAATCAAAAAAAATTTTTTTAATTACACTAAGCATCATGTGTACTTTGTACTGACCTTTACATCAAACGCACCGAACGCATCGTCATGTACCAACCAGGTCGCCGACATATCGCCCTCCAAAGGCGTCGTCCGCGTCGGGCCACCGTCGTGCGGGGAATTCTTCGAGCGTACGTCGTAAGTCGTGTAAAAGTTGATGCCCAGAAAGTCGAGGCTGTTCTTCACCATATCTATCTCCTCCGGGGTGAACGACGGGAGTTTCGATGCTTTGTATCCCTGCACGTCGCTTTTCATACCTACCTCAATTTTCATTGTCTCTGGGTAATCGCCTTTGTCGCCAACTAAGGGATTGATGAACCAGTAGTTCGCGAATTGGTGGCTGATCTCGGCAGCCTCGACGTCTTCCAGTGACGTGTAGTGTTCTGGCTCGAACCAGCGGGTGCTTACACTGATTCCAACTTTGCCTGTAATAAAGGGTCCTGTTGGTGATTGCAGTTCTAATATTTAGTATTTTTTCAGTTTTTTATCAAAATAATTTAATAATTATAAGCAAAAATATGTGTGGCAGTAGAAACAGACGAGTACATACGTAAATTTATTATTTTATACTATAATTTATGTGAATATAAAAAAGGTTTCTGATCAATTTACATTTTTCAAGTTACATTTTCAAATAGGTGCACTTGAACTGGATATATTATTAGAATACAAAACTTGTATTTTAACAATTCTCTTAAATTCGATTTTTTTACCATTTTGAAGCCATTGGAATTCATCCCTGTAGAGTCTGTAAGCCCTTGCATGTGCCAAAAGAACGTGATGACCACACAAGTAGTTTCCAATTCCGCTCTCTTCGAAAAAGGGCTGGTACACGTTACCGAATTGTACATTGCACAGTTCCCACGGATCGTTAATAGTTATCCAATGTTTCACCTATTGGCATAGTTATTGATAACCCAATATCTCATTTAACGATTAATTACTTTAAAATGTATTATTGTATACCCGGTCTCCGAAATAAGTGTACGCCACTCTCGCGTAACTTTCAAAGTACTCGACCATTTTCGGATTCGTCCAGCCGCCGAGTAGTTGTAATTTTAGGGGGATATCGAAATGATGAATTACCACCATTGGAGTGATGTCATTCAAAATCATGGTATTTATCAATTTGTTGTAATACCGGATTCCTTCGTAACTAACGGCGTTCGGCAATCCAGAAGGAAAAATTCGCGTCCAAGACAAAGAAATACGGTAAACTTTTGCCTATGTTTTAAAAGAATTATTCTCTTATCAGAAACGATTAATTTTAAATTCTCGTCATAATATTCACAATTGCCGTTACCCCTAAATTTTTTATCAGCTGAACATCATCGGCGTATCTGTAGTAGGATTTGCAGGCGTCGTCGCCATTGCTGCCATCCTTGACGAGTTGTTTGCCAAGATTACTGTGCGACCAAAAATCCCAGACCGATATACCTTTGTCTATACACACACAACGAACGCATATATTGTATACATATAGAAATTATCCTGTTCTTCGAAAATATTCATCAACGCTTTATTTACTCATAAATATCTATAAATTACCGCTATTGTACGCTCCTTCGATTTGGTACGCCGACGAGGCGACCCCGAACAGAAATTTATCCGGGAACCGATTCTTCGCCAAAGCATTAGCCGCTTGTACGGTAACTGGCGAAAATTCGAACGTCTCCGCTATGATATTCTTCTCGATAACGTCGATGTCCATACGCAGTACAATGCTGGAGCTGTAATCCGCCACGTAAAACCTGCCCAAGAGGCTGGTTAGCATGTTAATGGTTGCTAGCTGCGACAAGGGCCACATTTTG
>JAPYZP010005801.1:0-12422 GCA_030522985.1 Torymus sinensis
TGAAAAAGAAAACTACTTATGAATCACTGGCAATGTCACTTGCGAGAAAAAACTTTCTCTGAATTTAATAATTAAGGCATACGTTAAGTGAACCGAATACTTTATAGTTTTTTGTTTCTTCAGAATAATGACTAACCCACTGACAAATTAAGCAATTTTAACTGAAATTAATTAAAATAATAATCAGTAAGACAGCTTAATTATATACATTTTTTTCCTTCCATCATATATCTTAAAATACATGTAATTAAATTTGCAATAAAAATAAGAGATTCCATAATTATAAAAATTTAACGATTGCTCAAAGTTACGCAATGTTTAGTAAATTATCCAAATAACGCACTTTTACTTTTTCATTTTTACAAATGTTCACGCATGTACATTACAGTCATATAGAAATATTTGCGCGAATCAATGGAACTGTTATTTATCTAAAGTAAATCAACAAAAAATATCAATAAAAACATTTAATCCCCCGAACAGTGAATTTTCATTCACAACCACAAAAAATGAACATTTACGACAACCTCGAACAATTAGTCACCCTACACCGACAAAAAAAAGAATCCTTCCCCACACCAACAAAAAAAACCTTTCTCTCTCCCAGTCCTTAAAAATACGAAATTTGCAGTCGTCGAAATTCATTCTCCCTCTCCCTCCTTCCTCATGCAATTAAAGAGACCTCCCCTTCGCTCTCCCTTCAATCGTCGCCGATTATCCTGCGGAGAGCCATCCTGCCTCTCCTCTCCGCCAAGCCGTTCATTTGCCCAGCGCCGGATGCTCCTTCTTCTTCCTCCCCGCAGCAGGAGCAGCAGCATCATCAACCGATGGAACTGGTTTCGTGTCCTGTGTGCCTATGTCGGTAGCGCGCGCGCGGAGCGAAAAAACGAAAGGACAAGGGAGAACGCGTGTCCAGTTTCTCGCGCAAAAATGAAGAGCCGCCGTGCGCGCGTATAGACTGGATTTTCTACGCTGTCGCGCGGACGCATCGAAACTATACTAGGAGTTTCAGGATTTATGGTTTCCAGCGATACGGCTAATGGAAAATCATCCGTGATTTAAGAGATCCCCGGCTGTTATATCCTTTTATACTCTTTTTTGAAGAATGAGAAAGAGAAAGACGGTTGAATGACACTTAAATGAGTATGATAATTGTCTCTTATCTCCTTTCCTTGAAATATTGCGCGCATTTCGAAGAGGATGGACTAATGGGTTATTGCGTGCCCGCCAAGTGCGCTAACGTTCGCGGACTTTTTAACGGATCGGTGGGAGTCGAAGTAATAATGAATCGAACCGATAATGAATGAGTTGAGCGTGCGTAAACTTTTAACTCTGCGTCATCGTTTAACTGTAACGCCGCTGCATGTATATACGACGATTCATCTCCGGCTTCGTTTGCAAACAGAATGAGATAAGAGTTGTGGGGGAGGGACGAGTAGGTGCGGGAATTTGGCGGTTCTGCGAAATAAAGAAACATCGGTAATTTATAAAACGTACTAATATAATATTTATTGTTTCAATAAACATCGTAATAATATAATATCACCTCTGGCACAATCTCACGATGGCAAGACGTCGCGACGTAACATTTGACAAAAAAAATTTTCTTAATAAACCTTTCTTTCTTCGCACGCTTCCGCGGACCGATCGGTCGACTATGATGCAACTCTAACCGCATACTATGTAAGGGTGTACAATCTAACAAAGTATCTAAGTCTAAAAAAAGAGACAGAGGGATGGGGGATGGTGGAAAAGAGAGCATTAACAATTTAATGCTCTTTTTGGTGGGGCAGGGGAGGTAAGGATTGATGAGGGGGGAAAGATGGTGGAGGGGGAACCGATCGTGCGTGACATGCACTTACAATGATCAACGATATGCAAACAGGCCTCGCGTTGAAAACCACGAGGATCCGCGCGAGAAAAATCATAAAAGCGATTCGCGGTGCAGAATGATTTGAAATTTTCATTTCCGGCCTTTATTGTCTACGCAATTCTCGTATAAAAAAAAACATGGTCTCCGATTATAATTCTAGCTTAGAACATACACTAAAAGCCGAAATAAAAAATATCCTCTGAAGTTCTGCACGAGATCGATGAACATATAATATAACAATTAATTTACATAATTTTTTTTATCTTCTTCTTTCGCTCTTTCACGCAAAACATAAAAGTTCACATATATATAATAAAAAAACAGGTGTGAGGCAACACACACATAAGTTTTCCTCGTGGTGCGAGAATATCTTGCCCTTTCTTTTATTTAAAATTAACTGATAATAGTAATAGAAATAGTAGCAATAAAAAAAGGAGAGAAATGGCTGACCGCGAGAGGTCGAGATTCACCTGACAAGGCAATTCGAAGCCTTTCGCTTTTGTGTGTTACCGTGATAATGTCATGGACCAACTCAAATAATCTGAGCTTTTTATCATTCACCCTTATTCTTTATCTGCGCCTTCGCTCGCACTTCCGCGCACTCACGCTCACTATTCGCTTTATTTATTGTCTTCTCCGATTCTTCGCACTCTCTTTAAATGTATAAAAATAACAATGTACGCATTACGTAGGTTTCTTCTTTCTTGTATTGATAGATCATCAATATCATAATATTAATAACTATAATAAATGTAACAAAATATAGTACTCAATAAAATAATATGCATTTCACAAGCGTATTTTGATCGTTGCTTTGACATGCGTTCGTAACGAATTTTACGTTTGTAAGAGATTTAATCAATTACTCGTGATAAGTCGCGTCTTTCGTGAGGTGATAATCGCTAAATAAGAAAAAACGTAGATGGAAGTATAGTATATATTATATCTTGTCTCTTCCATCGTTTTGCTTTTTCTACTACTATATGGCAAGGTTCACATGGATAAATCACGGAATGTACAATTACAATTACCTGTCGTCGAACCTTGAAAGATCGAAACACCAAAGCCTTTATTTTCACAATATAATCATTTTTAAAGCAGCGCTTCAAAAATTGCACGCCATGCGATCTTTAAAAGTAGAAATCCTTTTCTTCTTCGATCGTAAGTTTTTCCGCTTATACAATTGAAATTTCCGCTTCTCTCAATTATACTTTTATATATTTTCTTTTCAATATAGTGCAAATTAATTACTTCGAGTCAAACCCGGAAGTTCCACGCGCGCACGCTTAACTATAGAAACAATATTTTTCTCTTACTCGTTATATTTGTCTTTATTTTTTCGGTGAATTCATCACCGTCGTACTTTTAAGTCACAACGCCGCAGTTAACATTTTTCTTTCTTAATGTATACACACAACATACGTATATATAAAACTAGCGATAGATCTGTTTTCTGACATTTTGAGTAAACAAGTTTGTATGTATATAAATGTATTAATAAAAATGAATATCATGCTGTCTTGGATATATCATTGTCATAATCATCATGCATACGCCATACATGCAACTTAACAATAATAAACTTGAAACTGAAACACTTTAAGCGATAGTTTCGCAGTCATCATATATTTTGATTGATCAAAGAACGTTATAACGCCTTTATTCTCTTGTAAAGGAATAATAATATTAATAATAATAATAATATCAATAATAATAATAATATAAAAAGAAAAAAAAACAAAATAAACACAGTACCGTCGGCATTGCCGACATTCACCGGGAAAGCTTTTTATAGTACTAACAAAATGTTCTGACGGTGACAAAGTCTTGTTGCACTAACATACATTGTTGTTACCCTGACAAAATGTCCGAGATTCCGTTCGAGAATAAAATATGAAATCGTAAGTGTAAGACCATGGAAGTAGTATAGAAAAATTTCGCAATACTCATTAAAGTTTTCTGATAATAATATATATACAATTTCTTTTAACCACATTAATCTAATAAGTATACGTTTGTACGACAATCCATAAGATAATTCTACAAAAGAATTTTAACATATAATTTTCTTTCCTTACACATTACCATCCAATATTTTGTACAGAAATATAAAATGATTAACTTGCCTTAGCCTAAATAACCTTACAACCTACATTTGAGCGATAATAAATTTTTCAATCCATCCAGACAATGCATTCTCGTGCAAGCAGTAATATCCCCTCTACGTAATATATACACAATTTAACACGTATAATGAATCGAAATTTTTCCATACTCCACTCTTACGGCCTACTCGATCTACTATGCGCACAACCCGTTGTACATTTTATCAAAGTAACATCGTCTCTTCGCGTGATTCTCACTCTTCTTCTGTTTCACTCAACGCAGGATAACTCAAGTATACACAGCGCAGTCAACGACGACGGCTCACGTAGCGGTGACGTGGTGCTGGACAACGGCCGACTGATGAGGGGAGGCTGCGGTCATCGTAGGCTGGGGATGCAGCGGCAGCTCGATCAACGTGACGTCGTAGCCGGGCTCGAGGCCGTCATTCGGGTCGGAGGGCGAGCCGCCCGGATTGCGATTACGTTCCTGTTGTTGTTCCGGCGTTAGCCGCGAGTGCGAGACCTCCAGGAGGAAGAGGTCCTCGTCCACGTAATAACGGATCATGTCGTCGTCAATTTTCGCTGTAATTCTGTGGTGAGCGAGAAAGGAAGAAAAGTTGGTTTAGTCAAAGTGGCAGAGAAAATTTATATAATTCGTTTTGCTCTTAGGTGCATGGTTGAAAATATGATTGGTTCCAATGGAAGATTTTTAATTGATACAGTATTTTCAACAATGTAGCCAAGAACTTATATATGAAAAGAGTATTTTTACAAACAATTTACTTAAGCATTCTAAAGAAAGCAAATGATGTTCAAAAATTCATACCCGTGACGGAAGTGTTTTATAAATTCTAATTATAAAAAATAGACTTTATAAATGCAAATTCAAAAATAAAAAAGAAAACACGTCCATCAGAGTAATAAATAATGTTCATTCAATCGAGAGTTTAGACTACTTTGAATACTATTTTTAATGTGCGTTTTATGCACGTATTGAACAGAGCAGTGAATGTATGGACAGACGAGTCAAAAGTACGTGCAGGAATGTCACACAGCGATATTTCGAAGCTCATATTTACCAATGTCATTATTAACGTTACACGTTGCAATGTTGAGTCAAAGTTCACTTTAAAATTAACAGATATTATTTAAGCTGTTAATTATGCGATGTGTTTTTTAAGAATACTAATGATATTAACAAATTATTATTGCATAGAGATTGAGTGAGTTAAAGTATAAATACTTATATATTACTTTCTTGTTACTTCATTTAAATGTATTAGAATTCTTGATTAAGAAATGATTTTCATATAAAATTAGATTAAATACAATTTTTTAGGTATACCAAACAGTAAACAAAAACGTATTTATTAATTTTTGAAGTCTTTTATCATCGAGCTAAGTTTTTCACGTCAGTGATAGCTTTCAGGAGTTTCAAAGAACGGTATAATACGTGTGTGCGTATATGTGTGCGTTACAAAAGTGCAGCCGAGGCAAATTAAGGCTTTCGCGACATGCCAGCCTTAATGTACACAGGGACTGTTAGTAATGTGTTAAAACGTACGGCAAGTGAGACAGAGAGAAAGAGAGAGAAAAACGAAAGATACGGAGAAAGGCGTAGCGCGACGGGGGGATGTGACAGAACACATCGGCATGCGAGAGTAAATTCACAAAAGTGCGAGAAAAATAGAGAGGAGAAAAAAGCCATCGTGCAGGGGAGAAAAAAGAAAGACCGAGCGAGGGAAAAAGAGACAGAGAGAGAGAAAGAACAAAAAGAACTTCGTGCAGAGAATGGTTATGACAGAGAAAGAGATACCTAAAGCGAACGAGCGAACGCATGCGTAGTAAAGATGACTCTCTACTAAACTTACCCCTTTGTGTTTTTGCGATAGAGGTTATTAATACTCGAGGATGCAATTTTGTACTTTGACTCAATCTGTAAAATAAAAAAGTAGAACATTAGAATTTTGACAAAGGTCGGTGTGGCTCTTCCTCCTCATCGCCATCTCCACTCTTATTTCCGATTATCGTGTGTTTTTTCATTATTTTCTGCTCATTAATTTTGCGTTAAGTTTTATATCTTTTTAAAAACAAGGTAAGTGAAAATAGAACTGCGTACAGAGAGTACGGATAACGCTACGAAGCGTAGCGGAATGAAGACGAAGAGTTTGCTAAATTCTCGAATGACGAATTGTGCGGAAAGTCTTTTTTTTCTGGCATCGCTCGTGAAAAATGGAAAAGTATAATTTGTCGAGAAAACGCGACACTTGATCTTTCAAATTTTTTCTCTGTTTGCATGTGCGGCTATAAATCCGTGTATGCAGTAGCGTGTTTGTGTGCGAAATACAGATCCAACAACTCGATCGAAAAGTCGATTGCGTGACGCGTGTCTGATTAATGATGAAAGGGCCCAGCGGGAGATAAATGCATGCGCATTAATAATTAATTAGCGAATGAGACGATGACGGGGATTATTAATAAATTATTGAGGCACGCGGCGTGTTTTGTGAGAGTGGGAGCATACAGAGGAGACATGCATGGATACGTATCGCTCTATGCGTGTTTTGACTTTGGGGGAGGGAGAGATTTCAATATTTATGACTAGGAATTTGTCTAATTGAAATGTAATGCTAATTTAAGCGCAAGAGAATTTTGAAAGGTAATTTTTAAGAGTAAATTAGCCAATTATAAATATATTATTAAATAGTTTTAGAAGTAATGTTCAACTTATTATATGTAAGTTTTAATTGAGTAAATTTGTGTCATCAAATCTTATACTTTTATCATGTTAATAATAATATAAAGTTATTGCAAATTGTGTTAATGTATTAAAACAAGTCTTTAAGAAATCATAAAGGAAATTACCTAAATTTTCTGCGTTGAAAGATCTGAAGAATACATCAGACACCGATATAAGGCCCTGAAGTTCCCTGCGCAGAGCACATTAAGCAGTTTCCTTTATGACTTTTTACAAGGTATATAACAAAGTAAACTTTACAAGAAAAAGTACAATGACTTATAAAAGTTTTGGTGACTTGTCTCTTCAAGTGAGAGGACTTTATATTTACTTAAAAAGAAATTGATTTGAAGAACGTATAAAGTAAGAAAGTAAAAGTAAACTGCTATTCAGTAATAGTCGAGGCTTCGATAATCATCAACCTATCAAAAGTAAAAGAAATTGAGATACAAACGAGATAGAGATTAAGTTCTAGTTTAGAAATGATATTTTTAATCGACAAATTACAAGCATGACCTTTCAACTTTTTATAAAAGCATACGAAAAATCACTTGTATTTGAATTTCTTAATTCGATAATATAAAATGATTTCAAAATTTTCAAAAATTGGTTTAGAAAAATATTCGTTGTATTCTGTAACAACGGTTACGTAGTTCTTTTAACTACTATAATTAGCTCACTATTTATCATTTCAAAGTGATAAAACAATTTTGACAGTTGTAGTTATAGTTACAGCAAACTGAAATAGAAAAGTATAAAAACAAAATTAGTACCACAAATTACCTATATAGTTCACAACGAATATTTTTCCTCTCAACAATCGAAATCGAACCCCCCCACCACAAAAAAAAAACGAAATTCCCAACTCTGCCCACCCCATCCAAAGATCCACCAAATCCTCATATACTTACAGCGTTGAGAAGTCCTTGCACCGACGGCGGCGTCACGTGCAGTGGCGTGAACACGTCCTCGGACTCCTGCCTGACGTACAGCATCACCCTCTCCTCGGCATCGCTGGCCCTCATGTGCGGCTGCATGTGGAGCCTATTGCCCAGCGTCGTCCCCGTGACGATCTGTCCGGCTGCGTTGGTGAGACTCGGCTGCACGCCCTGCAGCACCGAGCCTTGCAGCTCCTGCACCTGCATCAGCAACGTGTCCTTCTTGTCGTGCATCGAGCTCAAATTATCGGGCGGGAAGTGATTGTGGAATTTGAGGGCCGGCAGGCTATTGTTGCGCCCGGTACCCGCCGCCTGGGCGTAAGGGCTGCCACCGGCGCTGCCCTTTAGGCCGCCACCGGCTTCGCCGTTACTCAGCGACGAGGTGTCGGTCTCGCCACCGTTGCCACCGTTGCCACCGTTTCCACCGCCCCCACCACCGCCGCCGCCTCCATAGAAGCCCGACAACTCCATCGTCGAGAACTATATCGTGAGAATAGGAACAAGTGGTTTTTTAATATTTTTTTGTTACTTTTTGATTTTCTAAGATGTACTCTGAGAATAGAGTTTAGGGTAAGTTATTTTTAAAGTAGTAATTAATGATTGTAGATTCTTTACTTTAAGCAGTGCGAAGTTATAATAAGATCATGTTTTAGATGAATTTTAAAACATGATATTAGAATTTCACATGAGCTTAAAGTAAAAAATAGCCGCCACTCAATTCTTTCCTTAAATATAATTTAGAGCATGCTTGACAACCAATTCATTCATTGCCATTACAATCTATTCTCAGTGTACTTTTTAAATAAATTTCCATTTTCAATCGAGTCGAGCAAGAGCGCATCGATTAAGAATATCAATAAATTACTAAAAAGTTCATCTACTTAATAAGCTATAGTAAAAACAAAATGCGAACTAGGAATACTGCTATATAGATCTACAAGTCAAATATACAAGAAAACAATATTTTGTATATCGTAAAAAATGAAATGTTCAAGTTACACTATATCTTTAAATTTCTTACAGGAACCCATCGTTTGTAACTGCTACTCGAAAAGAATATAAATTTACATAAAAATAATAATGAAATTAAAGAATCTGAAAGAATGTCTTAATGGTGTTATGTTTATTTTAGATCAAATTAAGTATAGGTTAATAGTAGTAATTCAGCAGGTACACAGTAATAAAATAGACGTTGAATGTATTAATGTAAAAAGAAATCGATCGCTCTAGTGCTCGACTCAAGGTTATTTTGTCATGGTAAGTACAAGTTATACAGGAGTTGCGGTTAGTGCAGCGCTTTGGCGTGAGTGGAGAGCAGGGCACCGATCTCTCGTCTTTTTTAAAAATATTTCATTAAATTGTGTCTTTTTTAAAAATATTTCATTAAATTGTGTATCAAGCGACAAGCCTGCGCGACCCTCTTTCATATTAATACTAACATATTTTACGTTACATATTAAAAAAGAGTGCTTTTAATCCTAAATATTATTGTGTTATTGACCTCTGAACTTTAACATTAACGTTAACCACTACTTGATAAAAAATAAACCAAAAAAACGCGTCAGGAGATATTTACCTTGTCGATGGAGTGCTCGGCTGGCGGCGAGAACAGCACGGGCGGTTTGTGCAGATCCGCCATTGTGTAGAACTCGCTGCGCTCCGTGACGGCGTGGTAGAGCTCGTCGAGCTTCTTGCGACCTGTCGCGGTCATCTTGCGCTTCGCCGCTCGCCTCTCCTCGTCGCGAGTCTTTCGCTCGGCACCCTAAAACATTTCGTTTACATTAACATCACACCGATAAAAAGTATAATGCCAAAAGAACGGAGATTCAAATGATGTCCTCACCTTATCGCAGAAAACTTTGATTTGACAGTAACCCCGGTGAGACGGTGGCGTGTAGGTGTGCGTGTGCGGTGGCGGCTCCTCGTACGTGTCGATCTGTATGTGCAGGGGCAGGCCCTTCACGCCCTTCTGACTGGAGAAGTCCGTGCTCAGACACTGCACGGCCACGTTTATCTGTAGCAAAGAAATGCCAAAGTTAATGATTAAAGGAAGAAAAAAAGCAAAAATGCGATTGCATGCCATTAGAGAGACAATAGTTTATGATAATACAATGGCGACGGGACGGGAATATTTTTCTCTCACCTTAGCCGACGACTCGAGCGGATTCCAATAAACGGCGATCGCATTATGCGCCACCTCCTCGATGCAGCCCACGAGGCCCACGCTGTTTTTCGTGTCTGTGGAGTTTATTTTTGCATGAGTTAAAAATAGAAATGGGAGAGGTGTTTCGGTGTGCGTTATTTGTGTATACACGTTGAGAATTCAGGCGTTACATTATAAGTTTGAAAATAAATTAATTTTAACTGAAAACGTGTAAAATTAACGGGATTTGGGAATATTATGTAAAGCTCGTGCGACATTTATATAAACTAATAAGGCATAAAATATCCATCATGCTAAATAAAGAAAATAATTATAAAAGTAGCGTATACTGTACATTAAAAAATAAAAAAGAAGAAATTATCGAATAATAAAACATTCTCGCAGATAAAAACGTCTGACACGTAAAGCTCTAAACAACAACAATCAATGCGACAAACAAGTACGTAAAAAAAGTCAACTACGAACATCGGCGACTAATTCCCATCTTACCGAGTGCACCACACGGTCGCTTCTTCTCGTCCCAAACCGCAAACCCATTGGGGGTAGGTAGGCGCAAACGAACGAGCGAGAGAACAAGAAAGACAGATTACGAGTCGAGATTAATAACGCATATTTTATGCCACACGGCGTGTGTTTGTCTTGGCGCGCTTGAGCTTTCCTTCGCATTTCCCATCCGGAAATTATGCAGTCTCGTCTATGTATATATATATGCTTCTCTTTCTCTTACCTGCGTCGAGGATGCGCTGCTTGACGGAGTGCTGCCTGCCGTGCCAGAACTGCCACGCCTTGATCTCGTCTTCCGGGCTCTTCTCCTCCCGGAACATCAGCATAACCACGCTCTGTGGGAGAGGAAAGAAAGATTATGCTTTTCAGAGTATATATACACGTGTGTTGCGCGGGGATTCTTCTCTTTTTATTATTTTAATGCGCCAAGCTGATCATTTGAATTCGCGAGCGAGCGAGCGAGAGCGTGAGTCTATGTAATTGCGGTACGAAGCGCGATATTTTTCCGTCGTGTTATTTTAATGCCTCGGGGGCACGCCCCGTTATTGTTCGGTAAGCGTGATTTGTCTGTTTCTTTGTCAACTTGGCCAAAGTGCGGCGGGGAGGTGCGGGAAAACGAATCAAAAGGTTGCGCGTTTAAAGTGGGGTGCTGGAAATTTATCGTTATATAATCGTGTTCATTTTAATGGCAGATATATATGCGTTCATCAGTCGTAACTGTAGAAGAGTGAGAGAGAGAGAGACTCACGAGAATAAATTATCATATTCGTTAAAAAATATTTATACAGAGTACCAAAATTATGGCAAACCATAAAAATATTCACAGGCTGAAGAAAAACATCATTCCTAAACTCCTATACCAACGACCCCTTATCGCTCTCTCACCTCCTCTCAACGCGACACGTATACCCACCTACCTATGCAGAAACCGAAACGTCGTCGTCGCTATCTTCTCGCCGCATGCATGCATGCATGCCACGACACTGCGCTCGCGCCTCGGTGACATCCTTGCTCGCTCGAGAGGGACTCTATATACACGCGGGGGGTATCGTGTGGCAGCAACGCGATACACGAATTCACAGGCGAGACTGCGCGCAGAGGCCGTTAAGTGTGCGCCGTCGTCGGCTGGCGATAGGAGCCCGCGATTTTTTTCTGATTCGGGTGAGCGGATGCATGCATGCATATGCTGCATGTATATACACGGAATTCCGAGCGACCGTTGAGGCGCGAACGAGAGCGAGTGTGAAATGACGAGATGCGGAGGACGCGCGAGGTGGGGGGGACGACTTTTCGGGGTGTGGGAATGGAAAAACGGTATTTCGTATGTATGATGCGATTATGGGAATAATAATTGGTGACAGGTCGTTGCGTTTTGCAGATTGAGATGTGGAGTGTACGATAAAGACGCGTGTAGTACAAAGTTTATGCGCGAGGTGTATTTATACACGCGAGAGAGAGAGAGAGAAAAAAAAGTTCATCGAGGGAATGTCGAATGTTTATGGTTGAAAAAGGCGCGCGAAAAATGTGTCGAGTTGCATCAGGTTTCAGGAAAGCCGTGTCGCCCCCCCTACCTCCTTATTTCACGGCGATAAAATGCCAATGTAAACTGCGCCGCGTGTATCAAGATCGGAATCAGTCGATGATCGGCTCATTTGCAGATACATTTTTGCCGGCTAACGAGCCGCGGTATTTTATAGTTATTAAAAGCCCAGTTATAAATACACGGGCGGCTCGCTTCTGCACTTATCACGCGCGTTTATAATACAACGTTTTATTATAAGTATATCGCGCGGGCATTATATCACCACCGCGCGACTGTGAAAAACCTTGTTACAGGCATGAGCAGCGGCCCATCAGCCGCAGCGTATATACAGGAAAAAAACGGAAACGATATATAGCACACCCCAATTAAGCGCGATAAATAAGGAAGTGAAAATTGTCAATAAGCGGCGCGCGGGAGATCATGGAAAATGTTTTTCTTGAAATTTCGTCGCCGACACACGTATACAGCAGCAGTGAAACTCGCGACTTTGCACGCGTGCGCGAACATCCGGTCGCTCTCTCTCCCTCCTCGAAGCTCATAGACGTTGCTCTCTCTCTC
>JAPYZP010005803.1:0-22436 GCA_030522985.1 Torymus sinensis
AAACATCCACCCGCCCCAACACTAAATCTCTCCATACTTCAGCACCCACGGCCCCCTTTTTAACCCACCGCAAAACCGCCGCCAAGCTATCACCGCATCCCGCATAAATCACACACGACCGAAAAATCCTCCGCCACAGCGTGTCCGAGGGAGTTTCGCCGCTCTGAAATTTCGATATATACAGGCCGCGACGACTCGTGCGTGAAGAGGTTGAAAGGCGAGACGTCGCCGCCGCCGCCGCCGCGTCGCTCTCTATATACTTGACCGCCGCGCGCGGCGTCGATGCGCGAGGAATTTCTATTACGGGGCTGCCGCTGCCGCTGCACATCGGCGACGTATCGATTTTTATCGGCTGCTGCGCGCCGAGAGACACGGGGTAGGTTATAGGTATATAGATACGAGAGAGAGAGACGACGCCGCCGGCGGCTGGGTTCATTTGACTTTTAAAAACGTTCATTTCCGAAAGAAAAACGCGCGGAATGGCGATGATAATATAAATACGGCTGACCGGAGGGAGAGAGGGAGAGTATATTACCGATGCGGGAATTTATTCGATGCGACGCGACGCGAACGCGCTTGGGGATTTTTATATAGATAGTTTGTGCGAGAGGTGGAGGGAATCGGTGAATTAGAAAGCTATGCGGTGTGTATTCGGAGTGTAAAATATTCGATGGCTCGGTTTATTTTGTGGATCGACACGCGCAAAGCTTTTTATTTCGGGAGGGGAATTGTTTAAATAAAGCAGTGCTTTACAGTTATAAAGCACCATAAGGTTGTGATAAATTTTCAAAGAATTTATTTTGAATTTTTTTTTTTTTTAAATAATTTAAAGCTACTCTGCTGTATTTTAATTTTTAGAGTGGAGTCCGTAATGTTTTTAATATTTTTCAACCCCTTCCAATCCCTGAAGATGTGCAGGCAATGCCCTGATAAAATGAGACGCGGCATAAATGTTTTTATACAAATTCGGATCTAGACTCGAATTTTACATAAATAAATATATAAGTAATATTAAATTAAATCATCTCGGTTCACACATGACATAAGAGCGTCTAATTAATATTAATTTGAGTTTTTCGTATTTTTTTTTTTACAATATTACGAAAGTTAAAAACGGTGTTTAAGTTTATTTTTGAAGAGATAAATGATGTTTGCAATACCTACACAGGGTGATTTGACTTTCAAATGTAGAAATACCAAATATAATAAAATGGTATAGGGCCAACTTCAATTGTCAAAAAATGTGATAGCCTCATTATTTATTAAATATTCAACATTTATGTATGTGATTGCAAGACGGTGTAAAGTACGTTTTTAGATTCTCTTTTATGGTTTTCTTCGAGTGTTCTGTTTTGTCCAAGCTTGTTCTATTTCAATTATTATTCTATGAATAATAATGTGCATGTGATAATATTCATAATTTTTAAAAGGTAATTTTTCAGAAAATAGAATTTACCGAAGCGAGAATGAATACGCATACCATATTTGGATTTCGTTGAAATTGAAAACCGTATTTTCTCGGTGAAAAAGCGGAATTTATCATAAGGTATATATATTATATACACGCTTTAATGGACCATAAGTTCATAAGCGTATTTTTCGCGATGTTCGCTCGCTATTTGAATTATAACGCTAATAATATACGCAGTAATGAAGATAAGTATCGCTATTAGAGTTTCATGATTTAGCGCGCGTTGTGAAATATTGCTTTATTCGGAGTGTATAAGTAAACAAGACGACAATATCTTGACTGGCATCGAACTTATGAATCTCCAGACAAATAAACGATAAAAATCGCTATGATAAATCACTTCAGATAAAGCACGAATATTCGCGAAATTTCCAAATATCATGTTTATATCCGACATTCCGTTAATGGACTTAACAACACTTCCTAAATCCGAAAATATATTCGATTTTGCAATTATTACTCTCGATTTGCATGTTGATCCCTGTAATTCCCCATTGATGGGTGCTATTAATATAACATAAACTGCCACGTCATTCTAAAACAGCAAACGCTTTCGAAAGATCAAAGCAACCCATTTACGCTTTAAAAGCACAGTGCAGAGAGTATCCATTCATTATACATTAATCTTAACCAAGAAGTGACGTTTAAATATTCAACAATTAACAAGAGAACCACCTTTATACATTCTTCTTTGCCTTTCCGTTAAATGCATAAATTATTACACACACACAGATACGCAGAACAACGACGTGCAATATACCGCAACCCTCTTGCACTGAAAATCCATGTAAATCTAAACCCCTACATCCCAGATTCTCCGTACGTCCTCATACGAGAGTGACCCTACATCTCACCTCCACACGCGTCATCTTTCTTTAACAACCGCCACTCTCGCGACGGCTTAATTCGCCGGGCCGGCCCCCTCCCGGAAAAATATTCAATCCCGGCATGCAAAATTCATCGGCGGCGGTGTGCAGCCGCTCTCCGCGCGGGCGTATATACGTAAATTCGGCGCTCCGCCAAATCGCCGGGAAATTTCGTCGCCTGTTTTCCGCCCCCCTCCGCAAAATAATTCCGCGGAGCGCACGCAATATACTTTATTCATGAGCTCGCGTCCCTTCTCGCTTAAACCGAAAATAAAAAAAAGACGAAATCGAAGTGAGCCCTTTGCAGGCTATTCCTGCTCGTTAAGAATCAATGAGGGGATTATGGCTCGACCTTGACCCGAGAGACCGAGCGTGCGTAAGAAGGGTATATAGTGTATCGTGTCGTGTCGCGAAATTTTTTAATCGCGCGAGGCTCGTGTAGAAGCCGAGTGGTCGGAAGGTTTGCGCGCGTGTAGCGGGATTTCTATTAGGGCGCGGCTAGGGTTAATTCGATTACGAACTTCGAGGATCCATTAATTATGGGGTTAGCCGCGTTATTACGCGGCGGCCGCGCGCGCCCGCCTATATATATAGCGGTGGTGAGTGGCGAGCGCGCCGCCGCCGCGTCGAGTGGGCTTCCCGCTTTGTCTCTGCGCGAGCATATATACGTCAGTGTGTGGGGGCTGCGGAGAATTTTCAGTTTTCGGGCTGATTTTTTTATACGCTGCTGCGGAAAATTCCTGAATGTTTATATATGTGGGAGGTGAAAGGTCGTGTATTTTTTTTTCGTGACGTGAGTGTGTGGGAATGAAAGAATGATGAGTATGTGACGATTTTTGTATGATAAAACACGGTGACCTACATAAAAATGTCCCGTGAAGATTGCTGGCGCTTTGTATATTTATATAGGAGCGTAGAGTGGGAAAAAGGGGGTGAAGAGTTGTGAAATGTTTTTCGTGTTTTAATTTTTCAAAATGACAGAATGTCGGAATAATGAGGCGAGCTTATCCTAGGAAAAGCGCGGGTGAAACTTGTTAGAATATATCGTATGTTTTACTGTTGGATGAGTGTGTTTGCTGTGTGCAGCGAAGGTACCGCGATATTTGACCATTAAATTGAGTAAAGACTTGATGGATTTATGAAAAATTTTCAATTTTGATTATTAGGTATACTAAAAATTGTTTCGCTTTCTACTTACGCTGCTAAAACCAAACAAGCTATGTAACCTTTGTTAATCAAGCCCAACAAATTGATTAGCAACAAATAAATACGGCACAATGAAATCGACCGACACACATAATGCAAATTCGCGCGCAACCTCGAAGAAACAGGGAAGTTTGGGGGGGAGAAATATAGTAGAGCAGCAGTCGGTGGGGGCCGGGGGTTGCGCGACGCCGCGAAGTGTAATTCGCTGTAAGTTCGCGCAAGACATGGAAATCGCAATATCTGTACAACGGCAGCGGTGGCGGCGGCGGCGGCGACACGGATGTAGGCGATTTCCGGGGAACAGATGCATAACTGAATTCTATGCAGCCGAGCTCGCGCGGATTAAACTTCGCCGAGAGTTGAAATTACTGATATTACGGGCGGGGGGCGACTGTAACTTTCTCGCGAATCTTCGGATATATACTTTTGGAATTATTAGGGGCTGTAATTGGAGGAAAAGATCAGGGATGTGAAGTCGGGGGGGGGGGGGGAAACGTTGTAATAAAAGTTCGCGACGGGTGCGGGCGCAAAAAAGAGAGTGGGATGTGCGATTAGTTTTAAGATGCGGAATATGATGGTATTATACGAGCGGACCTGGGGAAAAAAGGTTGAAGTTTATTGCTCTTGAGAGTTTTATGCAAGTTTTTTTTTCGAGCGGCGGATCGTCGGGGGGGGGGGGGGGGGGGTTAATTTTTAAGAAGACTATGGGGGGGGTAAAAAGGCCACCTATAGGCTTTCGAAAGTTTTAATTATCAAGTTGCGTGCGCAAAATAAATTCGCGCGATCATAACATTTATCGGGAAAATAAGCGCGCGGTGAGTGCGGTCTGAATAATTAACAAGTTTAATTAAGTAATTATGCACCGCGTTTGCCTTTAAAACAGAGCGTAAAATTAAATATATTCATATAAAATAATAAACAACCGTTATGATAAACTGTTAAAAAGCGTATATCTCTATAATTATCATCGTCCCGTTTAACCATCTCGTTGTACCTAAAAACTATCATATATCAAATAAATTTTTTCCCAGCCCTCTCGTATACGATTTATAATTTACACAAACTGCGAGAATCGAATATACATACCCCCTTCGAATCAAATTGACCTCACCGCGCCTAACGACATCCAAGAACCTTGTATATACCTACTTAACGAACAATAAATTCGATCCCCCACCCCAATACAACCAACACACTCACCGAGCCTCGAAAAACCGTTTACCTCCCTAACCTTTTTCTTCTTCTCCTCCTCCGCGCTCCTCTCCCTCGCCCTCCACATAGCTGCGCGTCCCTCACGCAACCCCCATACACATACACACACACACACACACACAACACGCGTGTGGCGCAGGTATGTACGCACACACACAGAGACACCGTGCACGGCCTTGACCGACTGCCGAAATTTCCGTGCGCGCGCTTGCGAGCGAGGAGGGGACTGGCACGGGCTGTGGCTTTTCTACTTGGCTCCGTTTTTTCGCGCCCCCGCTCCCGCGAGCAAGTGTGTGGCCTGGTTTCGGAAGCAGAGCTCGTACATGTATAGCGAGGGGAGCGAGAACACGGATATCGACGCGCCATGGGGAGAGCGAACGTGTGGGGCTGGGTTTTCGGGGGAAGGGAGATGTTGGGAGGGGAGTGTGTTGGTAATTAGATGAGGAGAGCGGTTGGCTTGCGAGTGACCTGTTGTATACAGAGGGAAATTCGGTTATGGGAGTGAATTGTTGGCACGAGTATCGGGAAATTTTGGTAATTTTGTCTACTGCAATGATTTTGACGAATTTCATTTTAAGACAGTAAGATGGAAGTGGGTCAAAGAGATTTTAATTTGACAGCTGCTGGATATTATATAATTGTAGAATGTATAATGTGCGAAATTTCATCGGGGTTATAATTAAGCTCGTTGGCAAACTCCAATATTATATTGGGTCTATGAGATTACACATGAATATATCTGTATAATTTAAAAAGAAAGAAAATGTAACATTCATAATGATCTTTCTATAATCTCTAATTGATGTTTGATGTAATATAAGATCTAACTATACATAAAAAGAGTCATTTCAACAATTTCTCGCAAAGTATTGTATAAAAACATCGTATACATATAACTGAAGTTACAGAGATTCGAAAAAGTGATAAAAGTCAGGACGAGGTTGTTGTAATAACATTCCCGTGAAAATCTTTTTGCGACTTTCCATACTACTATATACCCAGCGGATTATACTGCCGGCATATTTGTCTTTAACTTTTGATCTCGATTTTACGACGAGTGCATCCTCGGCTTTTAGTATGCCAGTATTCCTTAATATTATTAATCGTAACTTTGAGATTTTGAACATTCGACGATATCCAGCTGATAGCGCGTGCACCTGAGACCCTAAAATAATGTTGGTTTTAACATAAAGTACGTATCACCTTGATCCTCAATAACAAAATGTGATAAAGTCAGGTATAAAAAGTTCTTGCCCTCGTAAAATTCACTCTAAAAATTTAAAGCTTCTTATACCGCTTAAACAAATCGTTCCTCGCGCTAAAAAAAAAGAATATGATGACGAGCGCATATACTAGAAGTTCAAGTGGTTGCGCGCAAAATATTTCCTTTGTTAATCATAGTTATTTTTGCATTATCGCGCGGAATACCGAGATAAATCGGGTACACGCTTTAGTGGAAAACAGTTTCCCTGACAATTTTTAAAATTGCATTAGCGATGCCGTATTATATATCGTGAAAAATTACCTCTCCACCGAGCCATTCATATCAATTACACGTGTATAGTCGTTGCGCGAAACATTTTGATTGATGCTGTTGATATAAAACGTATTGATAAACGACGTCAAGTTTAAACTACAAACACAAAAGGGTCGGGCGAAAAATTCGTAAATATTTGAAAAAGCACCAAAACACTAAACTTTTTATAGATAAAGCGATTGCGCGTTGTTTGAATTAAAGTTTCTAAAAATATCGCATTTTGATGGTCTATATCGATAGTTATTGATTTATTAGAAATTATTTACATAAAATAACACATTGTTTTTAGCAAAAATTCCTACACAGATTATATACGTTCCTAAAAAGGTAAAAATTACAACGTAAGCTCACAATACATCAACAATCAAACAATAATCCAACCCCGCCGTTCTCATTTCTTGGCCAGACCTCGAGGTTGAAACTTCGCCGGCAAACTATATGAATTACCAAAGGAAAACCCTTCCCGCTCTCTCTCCGCTACTCCAGAAAGACGCGGAAAGAGAAAAACAGCGCAGCGGTGCGCGCGGTCCCATCGCGCTTCCTTTAATAAAAAACTTTTCCTCCCTCTCCCCTTATGCAGCAGCAGCAGCAGTCGCGCGGTGGCAGGCAGGCAGTCTCGCCAACTCGCGCGCAACTCTTAACGAAATCCCGCGCGGCACACGGCGACAAAAATTTAAAATGAAAATTCGAACGCACTCGAAAAGTCCTTCCCCAAACTCTCTGGCGCGCAAAAGGAGAAACGCATATCGGAGAAGGTATACACCACCGCGGCCGGCAGGTATGAATAATTATATATACGGCGAGCTGGCTCGAAACTCGGCCGTTTAATGATTAAAAAGGAGAAGGCGCTGCAGCTGCAGCGGCATTTGCATATGAACGCAGCGCGGTGAGGCGTTTATGCCCCCACCCGCGCGTAGGAACCCTGCCAACATCTCGGTTTTACGAGCGGCGGCTGTGTATAGAGGGAAGAAAGAGAGTAGCGGCTGTAAAAATCCTAATCGGGTGCGTCGGCGAGAGCGGAATTATTGCCTATTACGGGCGTTCGGCGCGCGAGTGTCTTTTTATTGTGCGGCGGCTCTGTGTGTGCAAGGTCTTGAATTAGTTATCGATGAGACTACGCGCTGGTGGTAGCTCGCGGGCAGAGGGGGTTAGTGCAGGGCTGTAAGTGGTTTATGGGGGAAGGAAGAGGCGAATGGTTGCTGGAATCTCGTATTGAAAGGTTGCGCGTAGTGTGTGATACTCGTAAGTGGTAATAGCTGAACCTTTCTAGCTTTTCTTTAAAGGTAAGATATTTAATTTAACAAAATGAAAGGGAGTGATATTCAGTAACGTATTTATAATTCATTTGTATATATAAATTGTCAAACAAAAATGGCTCGGTTTTAACTGATGGAAGGAAAAATGAAAAATGGTTTTCGTAAATGCACACAGCTATAAGTAATTTCTTAACAGCATTATCATTGTACTTTGGCAAAATTTTGGGTTTGGGACACTGTTAATAGCAACGTTATTGAATTTCGTAATTCGATATATAACGTCATATTTGACGTGGCCCCCCGGGCCTTAATAAAATTGTTTCACAAAATATTTGCAAAATGCAAGCGGCAATTAATAAAACTCTGTATAATCGAATACACATAACTTCAACAAAACAGAAAATCGATTACAACAGTATAATTAAGCGATCCATTATAGAGATTTCTCATTATTCAACAACCCGCCGATATTCATTACACCGCCGTCACCACCAGTCCTTTCCTCCCTTATAATACTCCACACCGCAAAAATCACAAAGTGCCCTATACCAATTATCCGTTGATTCAATATAAATCTTGATTAAAACTGAACACATATTAGCTCAGCGCTAATTTTATACAAATTCGACGTTAAAGGGCCATCTCTCTCTCTCTCTCTTGCTTCCACGAAGTCGCTCGCTTCACGGCACAGCATCAGCGCACGGGAAACTTTCTCTCCCGCGCTCACCTTGGCGCGCCGCGCGCAAAATTGAATCTCGAGATCGGGGCGCGCACGGGGCTGCGCGGCGAGGAGACAAAGGGAAAATATAAGAAAATTGAGAATCATCGCGGCCATTATACCCGCTGTGAAGTGAAGAAAGGACCGCGGCATTAAAAGAGCGACGAGACGGAAAGAAGTGAAATTCGCGGGCGCGCTGCATGAGCGCCGATCGTTCCCCCGTGACTATATAAGTGAGAGAGCAGGAGCAGGAGGAAGAGGAAGGGGAGGAGGTATAATATGTATATAGGTATGTATGCGAATGCAGAGTGGTGTGTGCAGGAGTTTCGGTTTTTGCGCCAGTCGGAATTATGTTATACGAGGCTCGTCACGTGCGCATGGCTTTTTGCTGGGTGTGTATACATGTGTATTTATATGCGGGCGTTCAGCGCTGTACTATACCCCCGCGTGTTGATGTTTTGTCAAAGAAGTGGTTTGATCTGATATAAATTTTGATTGGACACGCGAGTAATGTGGTAATGACTTTTTGGGTTAAATTTTCTTAATACTATATATACAATTATATCGTATATGTTTAAAGATTTTTTGCGTTTTTGAAAGTCAATTTATATAAGTATGTGAAAGTCTTTTAGAAACAATTGAATGTAACTTTTGTTACGTGTGCTTACACTGCACAACGTGACGAGGCGGTTCGGGTTGCATTCGAGCAGCATATGAGGACAACTCGTAGAAAGACGTGCACCGGCATCCTCCCTTTATTTATTTGCGAGTATTCACTCGTAACACTTTGCAGGTTTCGATAATTTTTTATTTTTTATACATACCTCCCCCTGAAATTGAACAAGTAACAAAATGACCGTTTCCAATTCAAAATTGAATAAAACGTAAAAATATTAAATTTCGTTGTTGAATTTTCTTTTAGGTGCCGCTAATTAATTTTAAAAGTAATAAAATTTTGGTAAAAATTTTGTTTTCATTATTTCAAGACCTCTTGCTTCAATGTATATACTGTCACTTATATCATGCGACGCGTAAAAGTTATTGTAAAAAATTCTTGAAATTGACACCGATTGCTTACCTATAAGCTCAAAGTCAGAAAAAAATTTTTGTTATTTAAGCGTTAATGGGTTAATACCAACAAATCACAGATGAAATTACACAAAGCTCTATTTATGAACTCGAATCATCTACGTTTTTCAAGGTTCATCAAGCGGTAAAACTCCCAACCATACAACGCCAGAAAAAAATATCAATTACATATATATACCTAATAGAGAGAAAATCCTCTACGATAACAGAGCAGCAGCACTGCACAGGCAAATTTTTCGGCACCGAACCAGATAACCACGCAGCCGCACCGCGCGACGAACAAAAACCACAACAAGCTACCTGCACCTCGGATAAGGATAATAACGCTCGTACCAGCACACATCCCGTGCGAGCTCGCGCCGTTCCGGCAAAATTGTCGCTCCCGCGAGGGCGACACGGCCGAGATTGTTTTGCCTCCTCTCTCTCACGAGGGAGAGATACGACTGTGGGGCGCGACAATAAGAGAAATCGCGGACAAAGAGGCGAAATCGGCGAGATAAGTCGGGGGGGCGCGTGTGGTGTGGGGGAAAAATTATGCAGCACCGACGGCGAGCGCATAAGCCGGGGGAAAAATTTTCCGCGTCTGCCTCTCTGTGTGTACAAGGTGGCAGGGATGATCGATGAGAGGTGGAAGATGAGGTTGTTGGGTGAAAGGAGGCACGCGCGCGCCCGCTTGCGAGCTAGTGAGGGAGTGATTTGAAGAAGCGGTGAGTTGCGAGCGCGAGAGAGAGAGAGGAGCACAGGGGGTAGTGAGGCGGTGAACGATCGGTTAGGAATTTGTCGCGTCTGGCTTTTGAGTTATTTGAA
Organism: Torymus sinensis; assembly: GCA_030522985.1. Lineage (NCBI taxonomy): Eukaryota > Metazoa > Arthropoda > Insecta > Hymenoptera > Torymidae > Torymus > Torymus sinensis. Next base: position 10,163 of record JAPYZP010005803.1, read on the forward strand.
GAGGAGTCGAGTGAATAATGGAGGAGGTGAGAAATCTGCGGTTTATGGAGACGCGGAGCTCTCCTGCGCGGTATTTGCAATTTTTAAACGAGCCCGCGGCTGTTGATTTCGTATTGTGCGAGATTATTTGGGAAACACGTCATTTGCGTGTATCGGTTTGTTTTTAATGAAAAATAACACGCGATATTCGTGCGATAATGGTCTGATACCTGAGTTTATAAATTGTTTAAATTAAAGCTGCGGAAGTCAATTTTGAAATTCATTTGTTTCAAGTCTGTAAGTATAAAAGAGTCAATAATGGACGTCATATATATTTTAGATAGTTCAGTGATGGAGTTTTTATACGTAAAATAGAGAGATTTTCGAGCAGTCGTAAAGCTCTACGAAGAATTTCAATAAAAGTATGGGATAAATTTAATTAGCAGTATAGAGCCAACTCTTGATATATTTAGCGATGAAATACATACGACATGCTTTATTGAATTAACGGAACAGTTCGTATTACACTTCCGATCTCGGAGAAGCGACAGTTCAGACGTATTTTTAACAACACGCCAAGATCGACTTCTAAGAAAGGCTCTTTGAATCTATTTAAGCTGCTCCGCGAAATCTTGACTGTTTAATTCATTAAAGTGATAAATTGACGATGATATCATATCTTGAAATATAATGGGAACCTTGTACGGCAACTCAATTAGGAAAGTCATTTCTCATTCAAATCATAGTCATTTTGCCCGATAATGACTTCGCGTGCGGCAAACTGCATGTATACTCTCGGAGGAAAAAGGAAAATATAATTTATTCGCCGTCGAGTGAGAGCGTGATTTTTTAATACGCTAATTCGTTGAAAATTTGAAAATACTGCTATTAGGGTGCACTCGATCTCTCGCGCTGTAATGAATAAATTTCATTCAAACACAAAATATTTCGCTGATGAATTTCGCGTTCCGGTATAAAGTGAAATTGCACTTTCGAGGCGAAAAATTTCGCAATTTAATTTTATTACTATTCCAACCATCTGAAAAATTCACATACATCGCCCGGGGAGACCTACTTAACCGGAATAATTTCGCATTTCCCTGATTTTTTTTTTTTCAATACCTTTTTCGTATAATTAAAAATCGTTCACAATTAATGTATTGAAATTATACATTATACACACAGAATTTTTCTCCCCAACGCCATCTTTAATCTCGCGCCGCGTCACACAGCCTTTGTTCCAAATGCGTTTGCCAATAATGAAAAAAAAATATAGGTCACAGACATTTGATAATTAACTTATTCATAACTATACCCCACTACATTATCCGACCCCTACAAAAACAGAATATCCGCTCGGTCGATATCGTATATTTGTTGCCCCGTACTACTAGAGTATATTGTATTTATTGGATTATACGGTATATGAGAATGGATGGGAACTAGGTTACTCGCAAATGAATGAATAAGTAATGTATACATTTTCTTTTAAAACCTTTCGCGTTTATTATTAAGTTTACTCCGAATACCACGACACAATGAACTCCCAATGAACGTATACCATTCCACGTTTCTAATAAAATTCAATTACCGATCAAGTTACTCATAAACTAAATTATATATCACTGACTCAACGTGTGAGAGACTGCATGAGTACACACCGTGTGTAGGTCAAGCGCAACGAGCGCATATACGAGCTTTCGAGTGGCAGTATAAAAAAATTCACGGTTATATCTCTCACCTTCTAAAAATCATGTCTCGTGCGATGGGCCGTTCGGTCCCCACCCCCGCGCCTCTGAGTGACTCCTTTCATTTTGCTGCTCGTCGCGGCTTTTCGGGCAGCGCGCGATTCCTCTCCGTCTGCAAAAACAGAGCGATACCACAGCCGTTGACATTTTTGCTCTATTGTCCTATTTTGTAGGCCGGAGAATCTTTAACTGCCAGACTGTGCGGTGTTTTTGAAAGCAATTTTGCATTTATCGTGCGGTTGTAAGCTAGCGGAAAAGAGAGAAGCCATTCGTTCTGCTAAAGTTTTACGTGTACCTATAGCGGTGTAGGTGTAGTATATATACGATTTTGTATTTACGATTTTTATCGAGTGCTTTGATTTATTCGAGAAATATAGAAACAGTTTTTTAATCGTTGGATGCTTAGAAGAAATTTTGCGTATATAAAAGCTCTACAGCGAACACAAACCAAAATTAAGAAAAAACAATAATCATAACAAAAATAGGAAAAACGATACGTTCTGTTTTTTTTCTCCAAATGCGCTCGCGAAGAATAAACTTTTCTCATAACAATAAAGAGCGAGCGATGCGAAAAGGATTGTACTTTTCCAACTGTCAGGACCAGCCTGTAAGGTATTTCTAAAGGCCAACCCTTTCGCATAACAATAAACAACACGACGACTACAGACACACAGAAAACCATTTTCTTCACCTTCATAAACTCTTCCGCTATACCCGCCAAGCTAAAGCAGCACAAAAAATAAAAGAGACGAGAAAAAGGAAAACCTCTCCGAAATACCTCCATTTAAAGAATCAAGCATCGGCGAGAGACGCTCGCGAGATAACGTCCGCATTACTTTGCATTTTTCCATTCCTCCCTACTCTCACAAAAGAAAAGCTCTCTCTCTCTCTCTCCCTCTCACTCTCCACGTTGCAATAAAAGATAAGAGCCGCGCGTTTTCCCGAAACGACGTGGACGCGCGTCCGAAAAATCCCCGGGAAAATCAACTGCTAGGTATAATAAGAGTGCCGGCCGGCCGGCCGGCGGCGGCTCCCTCTCATATCGCGTCTAGGAGATCTCACCGGCGATATATATCCTCTGGAAAGGCGAAGAGACGAAGAAGAAGACGGTGGCGAAGGAGAAGAAGAGGACGAGCAGAGGAGGAAGAAACGGAGAGAGAGAGGAATCAATATGGAGGTGAGAGAGAGCGTTAAGGACGCGACGACGGCGACAGTTGCCCTTCCGAGCGACGCGCGCAGGGGAGGATGTTGGCCTCTCTCTCTCTCTCTCTCTCTCTCTCTCTCTCTCGGCAAGGTTGGATGCCTCTCGAGCGCGCGAGAGCGGAATCGAGGCACGATGAGGGCTATGCCGACTCGCTCGAGCGTGCGATGTGTGTCTGGGTATGATGTGCTGCTATACTGCTGCGTTTCGAGAGGGCGAAGATGTCGTTTGATTTGCGAAAAACACGCGCGAGGCGGTTTTTGATGGATTATGTATAGAGGTGGGCGAAGTAGACGTGGTCGATTATGGTCAGACGCGCGGCATTTTTCAAAAATATCTGCAACGTTTTAGCGGCGACGTACGGGGGGATAAAATTTTATCTTTATGGTGGTAGTTCTGCATGCATTTTTATACAGAGCGTGCACATGGTTTACTTGGAAAAGTCAATATGGATTGTGTATTCTCGCGGACGGGGGTTTAAAAGGTGAGGTATGGAAGCAACTTTCTTAAATAAACCTTATACGGGTAGTGTAAGTACCAACACAGGGATGATATACGATTACGGTTTTAAGGGCATTAAACATAATCTTTTTTACCTCTTTTGTATACAAGATTTATACACCGCGAGAGCCTTATTATATAAAACTTGAAATTATTTTTTCATAATACGTAAAAGCTTTTTTATGGCCGCGATATTTTAATTTATTTCTGTATTCATATATAATAAAAAGCTTTTAAAGGGATAATCGTATTATCAATCTTCTCATTTTATCGTGAAGTAAATCTGCGGAGTATGAAATATATGAATTGAATATCTGCCCTTGAATTGAATTTTTTTTACGGAAAGAAACTTTGCATTTGATAGATAATAAAATAGAGATAAATATTTTAGTAGAAATTTGCGTTACGTATATACATATTCGTATCTAAGATATTACGCTGGAAGATATCTGGTATTGTATCATAAATTTTGAAGCCGGCTTAATGTATGCGTATACAAAAAAAAAATATGTTGGGGAAATGGAGATTTACTTCGTTTTACGATATTCGGCCGAAGTAAGATATTTTTAAACGTAAAATAAGAGTCAAGCCATTAAGAGATTTTAAAAATCTTATGAATATATATTTCAATTTTAGAATGGAGCCTTCCAAGAAATAAGGGAATTGGGGCAGTCTGTTTATTAGCTACATCGCTAAAACAAATATTTTTCCTCGCAGCTTGAGTTATGGTATTCGAAAAATGCGTCGATAAATAACATTCTGATAAAGTAGAAGAACGAGAGAGATTTTTTTCAAATATACCGTAGGATGAAAAATATTCTACTGAAAATATTTCATACCGAACACACGAAAGAAAAATGTTCGTACAAATATCGGGCATTCTTTGTCAAGTCACCAAGAAACTTTCGCCATGCAATTAAAATAGAGCATCCAATTAATTTTTTTTTTCCAAAGTTCAGTAAGTAGCACGAAGAGCATCGTAAAAAACCATGAATTTTCTTTGAAAAAATAACACACAAAAAAGAATTTCGTCCTTTCTAATCCCCATTCATCCAATCTCGATCGAACTGCAAAAAAAGGAACAGCCCAACGACATCCAAAACCCCTGAAATACCAGCCATTCCCTTACATCCTTCAAAAACCTTCGAAGCACCGTCGGTATATACGAGAGCATCGTATAACGCCGGGAAAACCTCTCTCTTTCTCTCTCTCTCTCTCTCCGCCCGCCGAAAAAAGAGCGCGCGCGCGCGTTTTTTGCGGTTGCGTGCGCTCTCTCTCTCCAACTATCTCTATCTCTATCTCTGTCTCTCTCTCTCCAACTCGTTGACGACGCACGCGTAACGTCTACACGTATCCACCAACGCACACGCACACCACACAAACACACACACATATACACACACGGCCGCGCGCCATCACGCGAGCGAGAGAGAGAGAGAGAGGGCCGATGTGTCCCGGACCAACGGCCTGGATCGATATACCCTTTTTTCGTGTGAGAGCGAGAGAGAGCGCTGCGCGCGCGGGGGAGCGGAGAAACTGAAGTGGCCCCGAGAGCTGCACACATACACCCACACACACACACACATATACTCATACGTAGGTACGTACACGACCATGTAGAGGGATGAAGAAGGAGAAAAAGAAGGGAGGCGTGTGCGGTGTGGGGGAGTGTGGTGGTGAGGGAAGAGAGTTTTTTTTTTATTTCGAGCGATCGGAAAAGCGAAAAATCGTGCTTTATGACCAATTGATTCGATTCATCCGCCTTCCGAGTCGCGCGCTAGTGTACGCTGCGAGAGAGAAAGAGAGAGAGAGAGAGAGAGAGAGAGAGAGAGAGAGAGAGAGAGAGAGAGAGAGAGAGAGAGAGAGAGAGAGAGAAAGAGCACGCGGAGAGAGAGAGAGGGAGAGATAAAAATGAGGAATTTGGAAAATATTTTTAAATGCTGAAAAATATGATTGAGAAATGATACTGATAATTTATTGTACGCCAAAGAAAAAGCAACGATAGTTCACACACATACACAATAATTACAAACAATTTTTAATTGCAACATTCGTGTAAATAATGTAAGTAAATTAAAGAATGCCGTGATAAAATAAAATATATCTCTTTTTACAAATCAACTCAACATTTTCATCTGCAAGAAAAAAAAGAAACGAATGTACATAGGCATTTTCCGTCTCGCAAAAGTCATTCCACTGCTGCTCCAAAAAGCAACCTCCCGAAAAATTCACCCCCGACCCTTGTCCACATTCACCTCATAACCTCCCTCCATCCTCTCTCTCTTTCTCCACCTGCTCTAGCCCTAAAAATAACCCGACCATCCCGAAAATAGCCGGTGTCGCACATATACACACGGCGCTCGCGCGTCGCGTCAGCCCCTAAAATAAAAAGAACCTCCGAAAACAAAAGACCCAGAGCAAGAGAGAGAGAGAGAGAGAGAGGAGGCGGAGGAGGAAGTGGAAAGAACTGCAAAAAGCTGCACAAAAGGAGAGCGAGCGAGCGAGCGAGAGCGGGGAAGAAACGACGAAGAGGGAGCGAGAGAGCCGCGCGCGCCGCACACGCCGCCACCACCGCGCCGTCAAAATCAATACGACCCACCTGCCTCTCTCTCTCTCTCTTTCTCGCGCGCGCACATCACGGGGGGAGGTTTCGACGGCGGCGGTGGCGCACGAGGCGAGCGAGCGCGGGTGTGTACATGTACATTATAGGTGTGTATACCTACGTACACACGTACACGCGTATATATATATAATATACACTAACCGCCTGCTCCTTTTTACCCCCCGTCGACTGTACTCTACATCCTTCGTTAACCGCGTAACTTACGGCGTTACGTTACACGTATATACTTAGCCGTCGACACTTTATACGTGCTACGTATAATACTACCACAGGCTCGCGTGCATGCATGCATATGTGCGCATTGATTTTCGCGAGAGAAGCAGCGGCGAGAGAGCAACACTTGTCGGCAACACGTACCGGCTGAAGAAGAGAGGACGCCGTCCTCGCGCAGCTAGCTGCTCCGCACCCGTCGCCTCGCTACATCGTCGTGTAGTGCATATGTACGCCGGGCTGGCCTCTCCCTATCTCCCGTGCATCGGTGTCTACGTCTGTGTCACACTTCTCCTCTTCTCAACGAAAACAACAACAACAACGACGACGATAATCACCACCGCGCCGCGCACCACTTTTCCACAACAACTCCTCTGTCCGGTGGTCGCACATGTGTGCGTCTATACGTGCATATATATACGTGCGTGCGCGCGACAAGTATATATATCTGTCCTCTCAGTCAGTCAGCAGCAGCCCCCTGCGCTACTATATAACTGCCTCCTGCGCCCAGTCCATCGCCCGAGCGCGCGCACACGTCTTCTTCTTCTTCGTCTACTTGCTCCTCCGTTCTTCCTTCTCGCACTTCAACTTCACCACTCCACCACCAACAGCACTATATATATATCTATATTTATCTATTTATTTATATATGTACACACGTATATGCGGGGACACGCACACACACACACGTACCGCTGCAGCAGCAGGCCGCTGTCCGCGCCGCGCGAGAGACGTACTCGCGCGCTATCTCTCTCTCTCGCTCGCTCTCTCTCTCTCTCCTCTCCTGCGTGCGTGGCCCCTGCGCGCACTACTATCCTTATCCGCGCCCCCGCGCCGCGCGCTTCGTCGCTCGCTATCGTCTTCGGCGGCGGCTAACGGCGGCGGCGGCGGCGAGCAGCGCTTTTCCGCGAGTGCGCACGCGCGGCAGCGGTGGGACAGAGAGAGAGAGAGAGAGAGAGAGAGAGAGAGAGAGAGAGAGAGAGAGAGAGAGAGAGAGAGAGAGAGAGAGAGAGTCTACTCTCTCCCGCGTGGTGGGGGGGCGCGGGCGGCGCGCGGGCGTCCTTTTACTACTGGGGGTGTGTGTGTGTGTGTGGTGTGTATGTGTGTATACGGGTGTGGATCTGCGGTGAGGAGGATGGATGTAGTGTATAGGTGCAGTATATGCGTGGATGTGCATATGCAGTGGTTGAATGAGGCGAGTTTTTTTCGAAATGCAGTGTGTAGTGCGGGTCGAGGGAGGAAGAGAGTGAGTTGTTTTGAAAACTACATACCCGTATTTGCGAAAATGAGGGTTTTGGGGGCGCTACGTTTTCAGATTGTTTTTCGGAGTGGATTGGAATTTAGATTCAAAATGTTATAGAACTGTAAAGGATATGCTATGGTCAAAACAATTTACTTTAAATATCATAAAAGTTTATTAGATGGAGTTCATTTATTATTTATCCGGGAGAAAAGTTTCTAATTCGCGTGAAAATCTTATATGAGACCTCATGTGAGATCGTAATATTGAAGCTAACAACGATCTCGTATGAGATCGTTATACGAACTCAAGACAAATGAGATCTATATGAGATCTCATATGAGAGCTCATCTGCAATTTTAATTAATTAATAAATACGTCATATTTTTAATGTAAAAACGTGAATAAATATTATGTTTGAATAAATATGAAAAAAGAGCAAATAAAGTTTTATCGATACAGTTTATTAATGTTAATATTTTATTTCATTATATTTTTATATACTCAATGAAACATTGAAATTTATTCATGCTTTTACATTAAAACAAATTATTCATTAACTAATTAAAATTGCAAATAAGATCACATATGACATCTCATATGTATGTCTGAAATTCGTATAACGGTCTCATATGAGAACTATATGAAATCTCATATATTATTATCACGCGGGAAGAGTATTTTTAAATCTGCTGTTTTTTTTTCATTGAACTTTGATGAAAAACTTAATGGATAAAACAATATTTTTCTTATATATTGATCGGATGGTTTAATCTACTTCATGCATGATTGGCCGATCATTTTTCGAATAAAACCATGAACTTGTATTTCGGGCGAGTTTCAAATAACAAGTATAAATATATATACGCATTGGGCGCAGCCATTGAAATTCAGGTGGTTGGATTAACCGACCACTTTTTGAATATATCCTTTAGTTTTCCGGATATTCATATTTCGGGGAAACCTGTGCAAATCCAGATTTGAATATGCTTTCCACGCTGCTTATACTAAAATCATTGAGCAAAAGTGAGGCTATAAAAAAAAAGACCATCCCAAATGAGCATGTTATTACATCGCATTAAAATCGCGATTATTTCAACTTTAACCGCTCCTTCAGCATCTTTATACAAACTGCATCCTTGCCGCTAAAAATAATTTACAATCCGCAGCGCGCACGCACATAACGCCGCAGCCGGCTCTCATTCATAAACATCGCGCCGGGCACTTTAAAAAAACCACGACCGCAGCGGCGTCGGCGGCGGCGCGTATATAAACATGTACACACACAGCGGCTGCTGCCTACCTCTCGAACGAAAAATACTACAAACACGTGGGAGGAGGAGTATACTCCTTTCAAAGCTGTGCGACACGTAGTGCGAGTAGGTAGAGTCTGCGTGCACATTTTTTTTCCTCTCTCTCTCGCTCGAGCTATATATGAGCTAGCTAGCGCGGTGAGGAATGGCGCATGCGTGCCTCGGCAGGGCTCGCGCGCGCGAATTACATTCGCGCCGCGCGCGCGTGCTCTCGTCGGCGATCGCTGAGGAATCGCCTCTACGTGCGCGTGCATTTAGTAGGTATGTATACATAGACATATAGACAGTGGAAAGTGAGGGAGACGAGATGTGTTTGTGCGACTGCGTGAAAGAGAGTCTTTATTTCATTCAATTGGCTGCTAATAAAGGAGGCGACCCTTTTTCTCTTCTTCTTCTTCTTCTCGCGCGTTCTTTATTGGAGAGAGAGAGAGGCGCGCAGTAGTTGGTTATACGGTATCGCCGGGGAGTAATGGAGCTCGATGTGTGTATGTGAGCGGAATAAATTGAACGGAAAGGGGTTCGGAGTTTCTTTTTCTCGCTCTCTCTCAGCTGCGAGCGGGAGGATCGTTTGGATATGGTCATGCGTAATGTTTTTGAGAGAGGATTAGGGATCCGTTGTGTATAATACTTGAAATATATGAATATGATAATGATAATGGCGGGATTGGGAGGATTAAATGTATGGGTTTTCGCATGTGAAAGACGTAATATTTGTAAGGACAAAATTGTTTATTGGAGTATTTCAATTTGATGTAAAATTGTCACGGATATCTTTTATCCATTAATATGCTACCGATATATACGTCGAAAACCGGTATTATATTTGCGAATCGATATTATATTTAAATATATGAGCTGTTGCTTTTAAATGTTTATTGATTACTCGTAAATGTGGTGGGACGTTTTTGATATTCGCGAATGAAAGTACAGATTTTATTCGTTATCTATATAGCAGGTATTAACCAATCATAATGTAGGTATAATTTTAAAAACGATTTATCAGATTCAGAGGATGGAAATAATAATACACGTACTGTCAAGCTATATTTTGTTTTTCCTAATAATAATAATAGTTATATTGACAATATTTATTGAGATTTATTCACTACTGAAGTATTTTTAGTATTTTGAATGATTTTTCAATTCGCATATAAACTTTTGGAAAAATGTAAAGCGAGTTCAACGCCCTGGCACAACAATTTTCCAGTGAAAATCGCGGAAAACGACTTATATCAATCCCTTTAAACATCGCAGGCGAAACTAGCAACTCAACTCTCTCCCGACGCACAATGCAAAATCCAAAAGTTACGAGTAAGTACAGCCGGCATATATACACACATAGCCGCATATCGGAAGTGAAAAATACGGCGAAACTATACGAGCTGCTGCAAGACCGCCGCCGCTAGACACACATATAATATACCTGTATATACACATACACACTTGCACGCAAGCACGACGGGGGAAAAGACGCGAACTATAAAGACGAATCGTTCGCGTGCATGCTCGGGCTATGCAGCGCGGTGCAGCGCGTTATAATACACGCCTCGCGCGGGAAATGGAAAGGCGCGCTGGAGAAAAACAGCTGCGCTTTATGGAACTTATAAAGCCATACATAAATTCGCGCGCAGCGTCTGTGCGTATACGACGCAATCCGCTACTTTGTTCCGTCGGCGGCGACGCGAGCTATAACGATTTTAGAGCAGAGAGGTCGATATGTATGTGTGTGTGCGCTTGTGAGAATATGCGTGAAGTGTGTGTGGTGTACAACGTCTGCGTGTATTGATGACGAGAGCTGCGGCGCGGCTGATTTGATTTCGGTCTTTATTGTGCATACGGCTGCCAGTTAATGCTGTGCATGTACGAGAGTGCGCGGAGTAAGTATTATCAAGGCGATGTTTAGATTGCGCTTGATAAGCAAGTAAAAATAGAAGTACGGTGGGCGTATACCGGAACTGTCTGTTAGCTAAGAGCTCGGCAATTATTTGCGACCGTAATGTTTTTTTTTTGCGGTTTATACGGTTATTTGATCATTTGTGATGGATGATGAGAGCTGGTGGAAGGTATCAGCGTCGTTGACTAGTGGTTAAATAACAATTAAACTGTTTTAAAGATTTATTGGTGTGTGGTATGCGATGAACTTATACTTTTATTGAACGTTGGTAAAATCTCCTTTTTGATATATAGTATGCGTAACATTCGATTCTACACACTGTATATATTATATAAAATAATGCTTTATGGATTGTTTCGATTCCTTGCTACAGTGTCAACACACAACCCAAACCCCCCAGCCAAAACAAATACCAGCAACATATAAGGCATGGTAGTACTACACGGAAGAACCTCAAATACCAAAAATTTAATGTATAAAATCAAATCGCGTTATAAATTACAGTCCGAAATCTATTTCTAATGTTTTAGCTGTTTTGAACTTATTGTATTGAGAAATATTGTTTCTAGCAAAAAATGTTTAACACGAATTAGTTTTCACAGATACTTAGTTAACTTTGTACTGTAGAGTATGGAAGTATTTACTCAAATATTCGGGCGTCACTTTAGTTTGTAAGCGAATATATGCAGTCCAAGTATCGGTTAACCATTCCCTTAATTGCTGTTTTGCTGTGGTTTGTACTGCTGCTTAACCAAGCCTTTCTTCGTACATTTCAAATTCACAACTGACTGCGAATTGAAGTTGAGTTGAACTATATTCTCAACTTAGTGATTTCGGACTAAATGTATTAGAGATGCTTTACAAAGTATAATATCAAGTTTCAATTAAAAATTATTTAAATGATGATTTCTAATTAATAAAGAATTTATTAAATCTTTTCTGAAGGCTTGAACTGTGTATTTTGTGTACTTTGATATAGATGTCAAAATAAAAACTAAGAAACAAAACGCTCGTAATAAATTATTAATATTTTGAGTGATGTACTAACTTTGGACGCGGAACATCTAGCCAATACAAATTTCATGGGGTAAACCCTTTATAATAATAAATTGATTAATACAGCTTCAATAAGCTTAGGTTGATAGTATTAGGGCATACGGAGACTACATATACCTCAGCAAGTTTTTTTATACAAGTAAGAACGGTTATTTACTAAGTATATTATATTGTTATAATCACTATTGGTAAAAGTAAAAACTTACCTTATAACTCCTTCACGTAAGAATTTCGTTAACTGATAGAAAAAGTGAAAATTCTAATATTTGCAAGTGAAGAGTTGTTAACGTATGAAAAAGTGAAAATTTCACTTATTTAAAAGTAAAAGAAAAATCATCTACTTGCAGAACAAGTGAAAATTTAACTTATTAATAACCCACATAGCATGAAAGCTTCCAGCGGAAAGATTTGAGAAAGCTTGCAGCGGAAGATTGCTGCAATCTTTCAGGAAGGTAAATGAAACTTTCCATAAAGGTACATTGGAAATATTTCAAGAAAGCTATCCGAGA
>JAPYZP010005804.1:0-17776 GCA_030522985.1 Torymus sinensis
GCGCGGACGCAGCGCTTTCGCTAAGAGTTTTCCTCTCCTCCGCGAAATTGCCACTCCGACCTAGATTGTTTTAAAAGCACGCTTCTCCTGTATCCCGCGCACGTATATATTCTCCCATTGCTCTGGAATTCCTTTATGACCCCTGCGCGCTCTAAACCCGCAATCATAACAATCGCGTAGCTCGCTATATTCACCTAACATCCATATACTTTGGTAATTTAAAGACTCGGATGTAGGGTAGACGTACCGGTTTTGGCCACTGCTCTATTTTCGGCCACATATCTATGTTCTTAAATGGATTTTTAGGTGACCAGAACCGGTGAAAAAATTTTTGCGTGGGAAGGGCTGCTTTTTCAGTGCGACGCGGATGCACATAAACATAATCCAACGCCCAGGTGGCCGCCGTGACGTCACTGAACGAAGGATATAGCGCGTGCGGCCCTCCCGCGGCGTGCAGCAAGCGCGCGCACCCGCGGGATTATTGTGGATTATACGGATGCAGGGATAGCAATTCTCGGCTAATTCCGGAAATCTTGTTGATTCGGAGTGATCGAAGTCGGATATTGCGATCTTAATGGTTCACTCATTGAATAAATTAGTTACAGCATTATTATCTCGTTTATTCTAAAAAAAAGGTTGGGATTTAAATTGAATTTATCTATATACGCGCGCGTCTTTATCTTCCATTGTTATCATAAATTTGATGTTCAAAAATAGATTAATCTATCGGCATCGTTAAAAATATCATTAATGTTTATCTCCGCGGCGCTCGCACATCGTTGTAGGAATAAATTACAATCTCGAACCCACTGGCACACTACTTGTATACTTATGTACACAAAATCCGGGGAAAAAAGTTTACGCGCGAGATAAGCCAAGTAAGTATAGCTCAGATTGCACTGCAGCCGTCGTTGCATCGCGGAATTAGCGCAAAAAAGCGCGTCGCGTGAATGTCAATTGCGCGAGGGTCGTGCGCGCTGCCGCAGCGAGAAATGAATTATGGAAGGGGGTATATCGAGCGGCGTCGCCGTGGCGGGCCTCACTGCGGATGTTTCTAAACTTTGCCGCGGGCGCCGCCAGAAATGAAAAATCAGTTTACGCTATGTACGTGCAGTATGTATACGTCTCGTATATGTATATGTATACTTTGAACATTGCGTGCGAGTATATGGAATGATAGGGAGAGGGGTAGATGTACATATAATAGGTATGTATGCGTACGTGAAAATCAAGTGCCCAATAAAGCTGTTCAGAGTTTGCGCGACAATGTCAGAGCTATGGAGTATGGTGCGGCCAAGGATTAGAGCTATATACACTTTGGAGTATGGTGCGGCCAAGGATTAGAGCTATATACACTTTTCAATGTTTAGTTGGTTGTGAAGTCCGTGTTTGGAATGTGGGTTTCAAGGATTTTTAATTCCATCACGTTTGTGGGTGAAAATATAAGGCGCTCGCGCATTTAATTAGAAAATGCTGCAGGTTATTTGTGGGCAAGGGGGTCGATTGAAAATTGAATTAGAGTTGATCTTATTGGGCATTGATATATAATATACCGTTGCATAACGGTCGATTTGAATAAATTGCACACTTATTATATTTCTCGTGGCAGCGGTATTATATTAGAACAGACGCAGCGGACATTGTATAATGTGTATCGGGCTACGCGAACTTAATCTATATACCTACATGCGTGCGAGCACGTTTGCTATAGCATCGATTACTTACACTTTCTTTTTGAACGTTCTATAGCAAAAGTTTCTAATATAAAAACTACAGTGTTATTTTTCTGCAAGAATAAATTTGTCTTTACTTCTTGACAACTTTAAGTCTGCAAAAGTTGCTGAAAGATACTTGAATCAGCAAAAACATTGATAATTTTTTTAAAAATGTTTGAATTCTTGTTCGTGAGTGATGGTATTTTAAAGATAAAATCTAGTATGCGCGCAATAACTATACATATAACATTTAAAGATATTTACATTCGTTAACCAACATATAATGATACTTTGAAAGTTAATTTTTTTATTATACACGTTATACGTTTCATTCAGTGGATCACTTCAAAGAAACGTATTATTGCTAGCTTAGCAACAAATTTTTTTCCTCATTTTATTATAATTTATCATCATACATCATACCGTCAACCAGATATACATATAAACGACAACCGGCCACAAAATTCTCCGGAGAGCCTCGAAATTCGCTTACAGCCTACGTGCGCGTCGTGTCAAATCCGATAACGCAGTCTCGTAGCAGCGACATATCGCATATGCTTATGCACACGCAGGCATTCTCACCTCCCCACCTCCCAACCCCACCGCATACTTATAACAGCTCGCAATGTCGCCGCGATGATAATAGCCAAACGGAAGTTTTTTGCTCGCCGCGCGCGAGTCGCGACCGAGAGGTGATCGTATTCTCTTTCTCTCTCCTCCGTTTGCACGAGCGCGCACGGCCAAGACCTTCTTTCCTCTCCGCTCTGCGTGTACTTATACACGACAGCTGCAAGGATACCGTGTATTTTCATTCGGCAGCTGCCGCCGATGTTGCTGCTGCCTTTTTCTTCGTTGTTGTATAGGTAGAAGTAGGAAATGAGAACGCGGTGCCTGCAGTCGGACACGGATCGGATCGCCTTGTAGCTTTTTGTTGAGGGGTTTCCGGGGGAGACGCGCGGCGAATATGGGGTTCGGAGGTAGCGCGTGGGAGGGAGAGAGAGAGAGAGAGAGAAGTTCTTTTGTTCCTGGAGGTAGGAGGTCGAACGGGGATGGATATGTGTATGTATATAACTTCCGAGTTCAGAGTTTATGGTTTTGCGAAGGTTTTATAGCGGAAGAGCGTCGCGTTGTCATATGTCGAAATGAGATATATAATATGCGAATGACGATGCAGCGTATACTGCGAGTGGTGAATAAGGTTCTAGAAATAGAGTATGTGATGTTGGCTAATAAATTGTAGCTTAAGTAAAAAATAACAAAAATTTTGCAGTTGTATAATTATAGTTACTGTGTATACGTATAGACTGTGCACGAGAAATAAAGCGCTTGAAATTGTTGGAATTTAAATATTAGCGCAACGTTTGTTTTTCGAGAAAAGCACGCAGAAGATTTCGCATAATCACAAACATATTACATTTTTAAAGGTCTCTAATAAGATACAGACAAAATTCCTTTATGAATGTTGGAGCATTTTCGACTCCATCCATCAATATCAGTACAAGAATTAAAAAAATTCTGTTTGTACGGATTTTCACGAGTTATAAGTACTAATATTAGATTTCATAAAAAGAAACTACATACCCTTTGCCAATACTCTCTGAAAATGAATATACGTGAAAAGTTAATTGTTTCATTATTTATACGCAGTGAACGACTTCTCATCTATTCATTTTTAGAGTGTAGCAATACATTTACTATATAATTTGCATTTCATCAATCAAAAATAGCCCTGCAAATGAAACATTTACAGCCGATGAACACCGTCCAAACAATTTACTCAACGCGCCAGCTTATACCTCCACTCATTCCAGATCGAACCGCCCGAATGTACCACCATACCTACCCGACGAAACTCCAAAATCCCTCTAAAAATACACCGACCCCACGCGTCAACCCGTCCTCGCTGGTTTACAAAACACGCGCGCCATCAAAAACAAGCAAACCCGACTCTCCTCGCGCACGTCAATCCAATCACTCGCGTATATCGAATGTATATAAAATTCCATATGATTCATCAACGAAATTCCGAGTCGCTCATCATCATGCGGAGAGAGAGTGCAGAGAGGGAAACACCTGGCGCTCGGTTGCTCCATTGTGCGCACCGATGTCGTCATCTCGCGGCCGGGGAAACAGAAGTGGAAAACTCGGGGCGCCGTCGGCATTGGCGGAAACTTTCTTTGTGTACGTACAGTACGTGGTTTTCCGGAGACCGGAAGATGATGTTTCGCACAATGAATATGTTGTAGCTTTGGAGCGTGACGCACACATGGTTGGCTCAAGTTTTACTTGTAATGCGAAGCTGAACAAGTCTTCTTGTTTTTGATGAGTTTATTGAATTGCATTTTGTTTCACGAACATTTATACGATGACGGAAATATGATTGTCGGATTTAAAGACCGAGGAACGATATTTTATTGGCTTCGCGCGGTATACATTGAAATTGCGTCATTTTTGAGTTTAACCATTTTGTTGTATATAGTTGGGAAGTAAATATTTCAGCAATAAATTATTGAATGGCTAACAACTTCCGTCAAAGTGCCATCACGAATATATGCGGACTTGTTTGTAATGCTTTTATTAATCTAAAGTCATATTTTATAAAATCGATATCGGTCATCGTTATTTATAGATTGCGAATCATATTATTTGGAACACAGAATGAAAAATTTTGAAATCACGCAATGACATTACTTTTTAGTTATATATCAGTTATAATGTAAAAATGGCTCAATTTTTCATACGAATTTCATGATAATTTGTAGTTTTATATTTTGAAAGATCTTGAAACATTGTCAGTATCCATTTAAAATTAAAAGATACGCGTTTTTATCCAGACTTTGTATTAAATTTAAATACTCTCACTTTTAAACTGCCAAGGGCGCGCGTCAATTACATGTTGACAAGTGAAGTTTGTATAGTTATTTATAAAACGAAACAAGTTTGTAATGACATGAAAACGTTGTTATCTACTTTTAGAACACATTGAAAATTACTTAGTGTAAATAGAACGATTTATAGCATTTATATGATAGAAATAATGCATAACACATTGAAGTGAATGTACAGTTGAATGTTAAACGTCAATAAACATTCAATAAATTTAAGCGAATCTGTCCTTTTTTGTAGCCAGCTCATAGAAAACGATATGAAAGGTGAGTGACTTACGTGTCCTAAACCATAAGTGGAAAAGATCGCGTATAGTAAGGCATTCTATTTATGGTGAGTAACGTGGGAGGTGAAGGCGGTCTATGACGAGTTATGTACCAATATAAACATTTTTTATGGCGATCATATAAATTTAAATATTAGATTTTCTAAGCTCCAATCTAAGATTATTTTTAACAATACGACACTAAATTTACTTATTTATTAATTAATTTTTTTTTGTTCGTTAAAGTTACGCAGAGTTAGTAGAATTTGTGCGTACGGTTGAAATAATCTATAAATACAAAAATAACATGTTTACCTTATTTTCCTGTTTTTTTATCGCAGGGCAAACTTTGCTAGATTGTGGTTTTGTTATCTTATAGAAATATAGACCTATATCCTATACTTAACAAACTGTTGACAATTATACTGAAAAATTGACAAATGACCTTCTTAGAAATTTAAAACAAAAATGTCTTGTTTTTACCTATTAATCATTAACTTCATTAATTAATTATCAGTAACTATATAATAAATAATTATACAGAATTAATTTAATTGTTAAACGTATATATTATGAAGTGTCACGTACAATTAATATCGTTTATCATACAGAATATAATGAAAAAAAATAATCGGTTCATAATCGTATTCAACAACTTAATTATGAAGATAACACATGTCAGCTACTGACAACCGACATGATAAATTCACAGCTGCAAACTACCTGCCACTTAAGCCGGCCGACAAATGCATCATTTCCCTCGAGTCAACGCATATCCAATATTAACAACAAAACCCCGCTACCTATATCGCATTCCCGCATCTCCATCAAAACTTATCGCTATGCCTTTCATTACCGCCTACCCGTCCCACCTCTTATCACTCTACGCCTCCTCTCCGCCGCCCATTCAATCTATACCCGCGCTCACGAGCTGGCGACGATCATGAGTCGCGATAAGTAGTCGCGCGGGACTATTGAAAAGCCCGTCGATACGACCGGGATCTTCCTTGCTCCGCGCGTCAACACGAGAATTGCGAGCGCGGCGCGACGTCGATACGGAAACCCGCTATACGAGTAAGTATTATAAGCGAGGGAAGAGGAAGTAGGCAGCCACCGCTGCGATAAGCGCGAGAGCGCGCGCTCGGTCCACGTCAAAGCGCGCGCTCGCGGCGGTGACCACCACTGTGCGGACCTGTGTGCGTGTGCTATAGGTTCTCCACCTGCTGGCCGCGCTGCTCGCTCGTCGCTTGCCACAACGCGCTGACGTGTGTTGTGTGTCGTCGTCGTTGCGACTCTCGGTCCGCGCGGTTCCACTACGAAAATGTGAGTGAAGGACGAGGCGGCTGAGATTGAGAGGATTATGCTGCCGAGCGGAGAAGGTAATAGAGTAGTGACGTTTCACGGCTTTGCTTGCTTGCAGGGTGGACGAGTGAACAGGTGAACGGGACCCTAACCTCTCGCGCGGACCGGCCGATTTTACACGCGTCGAGACAGAGAGAGAGGAAGGAAGGAACACACACAGACGCGAGTTATGTCTACAATTCTGAGGCGAAGAAGCTGAGCTGCTGCTTTATTTTATTTTCTCCCTCCCCTGGTCCCCTTCGTTTTCCGTCGCAGGATCTCTCAATATTTGTGATATTAAGCGTCTACGATGCAAGCTGTGCGATGGCTCCATTCTTTGTTTACCATCCTCCTCTCGACTCTCCTCGTTTCGTTAGTGCCAACGGCTCACTGTCTGGAGGTCATCTACGCGGTCAACGCAGGCGGCGAGGGCCACACCGACAGCTTTGGGATCCGCTACGCCAGGGATCCGCTCATGAGCAAGGTGGGCACTGCATCTGACTATGGCAAGCAGCTCATCATTGGCAGGGTGAACAATATGGATCAAATACTTTATCAGACTGAGCGGTACCATCACAGTACCTTTGGCTACGAAATACCCATCAGCGAGGATGGGCACTACGTTATGATTCTTAAGTTTTGCGAAGTTTACTTCAATTCGCCTAATATGAAGGTGAGTGCGCTGGTCTGCTTGTATTCTTTTTTAGTAAATTAAGGGGACATAGGAAGCTAATCAGATTGATTGATTTCACAGGTGTTTGATGTTGTCCTCAATGGGGATCATACTGTTGTGACTGATTTAGATATATTTGAAAGGGTAGGAAGAGGTATTGCGCACGATGAGTATGTTCCATTCAAAGTGCAAAAAGGAAAATTAATATATAATGAGGAGGAATCTGACATTCTTGGTGGTAAAATAAGAGTTGAATTTATTAAGGTGAGTAGTTTAAATGTACTAGAAAGTCGTTTGAAATGATATTAAGAAGGAGAAAGTTTCTTTTAATAACAATTAGCCAGAAATTAGTCATCATGTACAAAATATATGGGTCTGAAGTTTGCATCGTTGGAGTCCAACGAAATAATATTTGAATATTAATTAAAGTTATTAAGCAATGGTAATTTTATCTTAATCTTTGTTATAGTTATTTGATACTATAAAACAATAAATCTACACGCAAAATTGATATTAGTTATTATAAACTTGAAGTAAAATCAAATATTTTTTTATTTCGTTGCACTCATCAAAATATATATGACGATAAATTTTGAAAATACTATTGAATTATTAACAGTTGCATATAATATATTATATTAGTTCTTAAGCTTTAATTAACTTTTCTTCCCTTTTCTTTCTTTTGTAGTTAGTAAGTTATAACCAGGCCTATGTATAGGTACTTTATCTACCTCTATAGGAATTACTATTAGACATAAGTCTACTATGTATATTTCTCTGGTTTAATAATAATAATAAAATAAATAATTCATAGACATTTTCTTGTTATATAAACTAGAGCCTTATAGCACTGTTACTTTCTAAAATCATAAGAATCATTTCATTACGACTATAATTTCTGTGATTATTATATAAGTAGGCGAAAAATAATAAAGAATTCATAATTGAAAGAAATATTATTTAAAATTGTAATCTGTTTAATGATATTAAAATTATTTAATGTTTGTTTCAGGGATATCGAGATAATCCTAAAATTAATGCTATAGCTGTGATTAGAGGAACTCTTGAGGGTAAAATCATTTAATTCTACACAATTAGCCTTATTGATATAAAATCTTGACTATTTTTATTACATAAGACAAATCTTGATTTTAGATGTCCCACAATTGGGGCCAATTCCTCAAGAGCCCGAAGAATATCATGGGCTGCAAGATGATGAAGAAGAGCCTGTAGTTCATACTAGGCATACAAGTGGACCTCGTACACCAGATCCTTATGCCGTAGATGATTCATCTCTACTACTACCTGTATTTATTGCAATTGGAGCTTTTATACCTCTATTATTTTGCTTATGCAAATTGTAAAGAGGCCAAGAAAAAAGGGTTTATTGGATGGGATGTACTTAAGAGTGCATACACAAGACTCGTTTTACACAAAGTGTTCTGTTTAGATTAACTATAAGCATTATTTAAATTTTACTTATTTCAATAGTTTATATTATTGATATATTAATATTTATTATTTATTTTATAAAATGCAAGTTTTAAGCGTGAATACTTTTTTGTAAACTAAGATAATTTTATATGTGCAATCGAATGATTTTGATAAGCTTTCATGAAGCAGACATACAGGCCTTAGACATTGAAACTTGTGGCACTAACTGATGTAAAAAGAAGACTATAATATTCAGCGTGGGTGTGTTTGTGTGAAAAAGATTAAAAAATAAAATATTTTGTCAAACACTTATTGAAATCGGGAGTTCCAAATGACAGACTTACGAATAAAATTGTTATATTACTATTACAATAACATCTTTTTATTTTACCTTATATTTTCCTTTAAGTAGTATCCAACTAAATTTATATAAATAAAAAATTTACTAATTTATAAAAATTAGGAATAAAAGATAAACGAAACAAATTACTACTGCACAATTGTCAATATTGTTTTTTAAGACATCTGATTCTAATTTAGTTACAATTGTTTATAGAAAATAATAACTTTAATTAATAAGAAAATGACATCAATTAACAAAATTTTATGCATATAACTTTCAAATCTATTGTTATTAAATCAATATCGCTTAGCATGTCAGTAAAACAAAAGGTATATAAAAATACGAGGGTTTGTGATAAAAGTTAAAGATTTATTCAATTACAGTGTTTTTGTCAATGATTAAAATAAAAACTATAACAAATGAAGAAAAAAATATTCTCTTAAAATTATTCTAAAACCGAGCACACGAAGATTTACAAAAGAAAAAAAAAACGAGATTAGAAAAAAATTCGCATATTAATTTTTTTTTTATAAACTTTATTCTTTATACTGTTGAATTTATTTAATAATAAGGTATCACATTAAATCAAAAGGTGCTGTACATAGATTGTAGTACGTATTAAAATGGTGACGATTTCGTTGGTTTTAACTCAACTTTAGATAGGAACAAACAAAAAAATAAATAGGTTCTTATTATCAAATATGAATAATCGTTACATGAATTATAATGCACATACAAAAAAATTATTAAAAATAAAAAAAAAAAAAAACGTCCAGCTTCGTTTGTTATGTGAAAAGTAATACCGCCGCCACGGGAGTTACCAACAATATACTCCAAATTAGTTTTTTTCGCTTCTTCGTATAAAGGAAGTCGAGAGTGTATGTCTGTGTGCGAGTAAATTCGTACTACGAGCTTTATCATCGTTTCTTTCATCAATCTTATCATCATTATCATTATCATCATCAATCATATATCATCCCTCTACGACGTCTCTCTTTCGCTTATTTGGAGGCCTTCGACGAGCACCACATAATTACGCATACTCAGAGCTTGCATAAAATACAATTACAATAATACCGTAACTTCGAACGCGTCCGATTATTTACACAACAAAAGTTCAAGCCTTTTATCCACTGCCGTGTTTTTCTTTAAGTTTCAATAGGAGGTTTCACAGCACACCGAAGCAGTCAAGCAAATATGTGAATAGTTATATAATAATAATGACCTTTGAATATAAGTTGATATATCATGCCATTTTTTTTTCTTAAAATCATATATATTACGTTTTTTTTTCATTACTTGAGTATATTAAAAAGTTTCCAATTCAACATTCCCTAACTACTACTGTGGATGCGCATCGGGGTATCTGTCCTTCGAAACTTAATGCAAAAAAAGATGTAGAACTATTGGCCTTAACGTTCAATAGTATATATAAGCTATGCTGATTTCTCTCAACAGAGGAAAAAACATTTCCATTCTCATCGTTAAATTAAAAAAGAGTGAGGAGGCGGCCGTCAGCGCCTCTCCCCGCCGCCGCGTCAGCGAATGCCCTTCACTCTGCGGTGATGAGCTGATTGTCGGTGAGCGGCTCGATCGGCGAGATGTCCTTCTTCGGCAGATCCTCCTCGATATTCGTTGTCGTCGTCGTCGTGTTAATCTTGGTCTCAGCTGCCTCGTACACGCCATTTTGTACAACCACCGCCGTAGCTGTTTCCGTGGCCGTTTCTGTGATGCTACTCTTTGTCGTAGACGACACCTTCGAGGTGACCTTTGAGGCCGCGGTGCCGGTCTTCGATCCAGGCTTCGTGATCGGTGGAGGCTTCGCAATCGGCGCCGGCTTCTTCGGCGAGCCGGCGATTGTCTGCTTCTGCACGAGAGACATACGCTTGGTGGTGGTGGTAGTGGTGCTCGTACTGGACGAGTTCAATGTGGACAGTCGCGATTTAGCGGTGGTAGTGGTGGTGGCGCTACGCGCAGAGGATATCTGTTTATTGGCGGTCTCCTTGATCTGCTTGTCGATCATGGGCGACTTAGAGACAAGGCTGCCGACCTTCGATTTAACCGCGGCTGTGCTGGTCGGCGCGGTTTTTGGTCTGGAAGCAGCAGTGGTGCTCGTGCTGTTCGTTGAGCTAGAGACAGTTGTGGAACTCAATCTGGTGCTGGTTGTCTTCGTGGTAGCAGCCGAGGTCGTGCGTGTTTTGGCGATGCCATTGCTGGCTACACCAGTGGTGGTTCGCATGGTTGTGGAAGTTTTGACTAGACCAGTTTTCGGGGCCGTGCTGGTGGGAGCCAGCTTCCCAAGCATTCTGGTAGTACCTGTGGTTTTTGTGGGGGCCTTGGCCTCGCCGTTCGTCGTGGGCTTCTTGTCCATTGACGTGGAGCTAATTTTGGAAGTGATCGAACTCAGCGGCTTCATCCTCGGGGCGGCTGTCGTCGGAGGACGGGGACTGGATTTCGTAGCAGTGGTCGTGGATACTTTCGGAGCAGCTGTGGATTTCGTTGTGCTAGTGGAGGTCTTGCTGAGAGTACTCATGGTACTCTTGGCAGTAGTGGGGGCGGCCTTTCGTAGAGGAGCAGTGGTGTTTGAGGCGGGCTTCCTAGCAGTACTGGTAGCGCTGGTCTTCGCGGCGATGCCAGTTTTCGTCGGGGATGTAGGCGTTGTCGATTTCGCGCCTATTTTGGAAGTGGCTAACAGTTTGGAAGGCTTTGATGCTGCTGTTGGTTTTGATGAAGGTTTGGCTGCAACTGTGGCGGCCGCAGCAGTGGCGGCAACAGCGACTGCTGTTGCGGCAGCTGCGATCGCAGGGGCTGCTGTGTTCTCGGTTATTTCGTTCGATACGGCGGTCACTTCGTTCGTGACTGCAGGAGCCTCCTCTACCTTTGGTTCAAGTACAGGTGACGGAGCGCTGACCTCCTCGACATCCTTTTGCTCATCAACGAGGTTCTCCTTCAAAATTGGCTGTTCCTCTTTGATTTCGTGCTTCGGACTGAGCTGTTCCTCGAGTCCGGTGAATTCTTGCAATGATTCGGATAAGTTTATCGATTTCCTCTCGAAGGTCTCGTGAGGTTCTTCCAATGAAGATTCTTTCGTTACTTCCTGCTCTGGTTGAGGGCTCACGGGGCTGTAGTCCTCAAAATGATTAGCTTTTTGGAATTCCTCAATTTCCGGCTCTTTCGGCTCGACGCGCGGAGCTTCAAAGGACTTTGACATAAGATCTTCTTCGGCGAATTTGCTTGACATTACTTCAGGCTCTTTAATTGGCGACACGAGGACCTGCTCGTCGCGTTTCTGCTCAGCAGAAGTTGTGCCAACATTAAGCTCCAGCGGATTAAGCATCACCTCGGGAACGGATTCCTTCTGCATCTCGGGCTCTTCAGGTGTTAGTGCACGTTCATCTTCAAATATGGGCTGCTTCGGTTCTTCCAAGTGGACATTCTGCAAGTCGTCAGCGAGCTGGTCGGGTTCAGAAGCGGAAACGTAATCCGTTGCGAAGGGGTTGTTGCTGGCATAAGTGGGCTCGTTATTCATACCGCCAAATTCGGCCTTCTCGTTTTCTGTAGAAGTGACCTCTGAGCATTCCATCGCGTCCATGAGATTCACCTCTTCCTTGTTCTGCTCGGTGTTGCGCATGTTCATAAACAGATCATTGTTGTCAGCCGATTTCTTCTCCTCCAGCACCGCTGAGAACACATCAGCGTTCTGCTGCTGCTGAGGAACAAAGTTATCGAGGTCGAGTTCAATCTTCTCCTTCACGATGTCTTCGTCATCCTCGATGTCCTTGTCCTCCGTCTCTTTTTCCACAATGGATCCGTTTTGCACGTCCATCATATCCTCATCGTTGAGCTCGTGCACCTTATTCAAGTCGCACTCCTGTTCTTCGAACGCGTTCTTAAAGTCTCGGGGGGTCATCGAAGTAGCCATCTGATCTTGATTGTTGAAGAAAGTAGACTCGAAGGCGTTGCCGCTGGCCGTGGTATACTCGCTGGCTGTAGAGAAATTAGCAATAGACTCGTCACCGTACTCAGCCCTGGTCGACGATATTTCGGATACGTCGAGATTTGTGTTCGCGTTGATAACCGTCTTCTGGCCCTCGCTCTCAAAGGCGATCTCGGAGGCCTCGCCATTAGAGAAATCACTGGCCACGCTGTCGTCGATCTCCGAGGGTCTGCGACGGATCTCCGACGTAAACTCCTCTTCACTGGGTATAGTACGGTTCTTAAGGGCACGCTGAGACTGTTTCAGCGGCGAGCCGGCAACCAGGTCGTTTTGTATGTTTAGTTGAGGGTTCACCGGTGACGTCGGGATGAACTCGGCGGCATCGGGATTTAAGTGCGACGCCATGTCGGGATCGTTCTCCAGCAGTTCCGGATCAATGTCTGCGGCTGCAATCACGTCGTCGTGGTCGGTCAGCGGAACCTCGCCGTATTTGTTCAGATTCTCAAGATCCTCGGTAGAGTCCTTGATATTCTGCTGAGCATAAAATCCCTCCGCCTTTTTATTGAGAAAATCGCGTGCGTCGGGACTTTGTGACTCTAGCTCGACGGTTTTTACAACAACTTCGCGTTGGAAGTCGTCTGAATTAGCGTCTTTAGACTCCTCGTTGTCGTAATCAGTGTGAGGAATTTGATCGTATTTTTCAAGGTTCTGCAAATGCTCTTCTGAATCTTTAATATCGTTATTTGCGTAAAATTCTTCCGTCTTTTTAGCGAAGAAGTCAAGTGCTTCTGTAGTATTCAGTGGCTCTAGTTGTTCGACACTTTTCACAACAACTTCGCGCTCGAAGTCATCTGAATTAGCGTCTTTAGACACCTCGTTGTCGTAATCAGTAAGAGGAATTTGACCGTATTTATCAATGTTCTGTTCGGGGTGAGCTTCTGAATCTTTAATGTTGTGCTTTGAATAAAAGTCTTCCGCCGTTTGAGTAAGTAAGGTTAGTTCGTTGATACTCAGTGGCTCGACCTCGACAGTTCTCTCGACTATTTCCGATTTGAAATCTTCGTACTGCTCCTCTTCTTTGTTGATCTCTTCTGACTTTTTGTCTTCTAGATCTTCACGATGCTCTTCAGGAAGCTCGCGATGATCTGGTTCTGCGAACTGCTGCTGATCCTTGTCGAAGGGAATATCCTCAGTCTAAAATAGTAAAATTATGTTTTAGTATGCTTTAATGATGGTATTTTTAAAAATTTTTTTCAACACAATTAAACAATTAAAAATTATGCTTTTTATTTTAGGCTTCTTTAGAATATTAGAATTCTATTAGGACTTTTTTGAAACAGAAAATCATCAAAGATTAAAATAGTTCTGGAAAACTAATAATTCACAAAGTACACAAAATAATAAGATATGAAATGATCAAGTCATTTTCTTCAATGCTATTGAGATATAAGACAATGTACTCTATTGTTGGAAATATCTATAAAAAATACTTATTTTCTACTGTTAATAATAAAACTTAGTTATGTAAACTGATAAAGCTTAATCTATCAAGAAACCTTGTTACCCTTAAACTAAAAAAATTTTAATTGCACATTACGTTAATTGCTTTATCGAATACATCCAATTCTTATAAACGCATTAATTTCTCCACAACGAGGCGGTATCTAATACAATTCCGTTTTCCCATTTTTATAAAGGAAGGAAAAAAAAATAAAATCCAAGCACATAAATTTCGTAGAAGAAAAAGAAGAGAGAAAAAATGACTCACATCAGTGTCTTTGAGCTCGAGCTGGGCTTCCTCCCCTTCCGCTTTCTCCTTCTTCAGATGCAGCTCGTCGAACTCGGCGGTGACGTCGTCCTCGCCGCCGGCCACTGGGCTAACCGGCTGGTTCTCCGGCAACAGGTGCTCCTCCTCCTCCTCCTCCTCTTCGGCCTGCTGCTGATACTGCTGCTGGTGCCGCTCGAGGCTGCCGCTAGCAAACTCCTCCTCGGCGTCCTTTGTCGGGCTGCAGGGTTCCTTCTCCTCGCATTGGTCGTCGCTCTTCTCGACGAGGGCCGGGTCCTTGGCGACGACGTTGCTCGCAATATTACTCGCCGGCGCGTTACTATCACCGCTGAGGCTGCTGCTCGTCTTGTTGTTGTCGTCCGGCCGGTAGTAGTTCCACTCGTCCTCGCTGTCCTCGCTGTCCGCTACATTATCCGCCTCGGCGATCAGTTCATTCTGCTGCTGCTGGCGCTCTGTGGGAACGAGAGAAGGGTGGCGAAAGTTAGTCGAGTGCGTGATGCGACGTAATTGAGGGTGTGAATTTATGACTTTGTCAGGGGCATTGTTATAGCTGTTCTATTTTTTATTTATCGCGGAATTCAAAAGTTTTTTTTTGCGTTTTTACTGCTGTGTTGGAAAATTATGAACTACATTCGAAATGTCTCAATGATGCTAAGAGAAATGCGTATGTATTATTTTCCTTGCATCTTAAATAATTCATGATATTCTACGTTTATATAGCATGTTACTATTTGCCTTCTTGTCTACTTCTGGTTTAACATGGGATTATGCCAGAAGCTTTTTCGAGGCTTGCGCAGAGCTGCGCTTAGAATTAGCATGATCTACTCTTTCGCGAGAAACAATGTAAATAAGGAAAAACCTTGTTGCCGTCGTGGTGTTAAATTTAATAAAATGTCTTTTATAGCCCCCTTCCACGTTTTACACCTATTTCAGTAATAAATTCCACTGCAAATTGTAAAGCCCATACAAATACCATTACACAATCGATAATTACAAGCCAGTCGTGAAACAGACGTGAGCACAATGCAAGTATATTAAAAAGAACTCCTAAAATATTCCAACTAGGACAAACTCTCCCATTGTGTGTCTGTGTGTACTTGTTCGTCTTCACGATCTTGAATATATGCAACATTAAACCCCGAGCGCGTGAGAAGTGAATCATAGTTGCATCAGCGGTAATTGCATGATGAAACTTTAATCCCCTTCTACCTCGAAACTGAATTCCAGCTCTTTATTTAGGCATTTCGTCTGCGGAGCGAGGTATAAGGAATTCGAGAGAGACTGAGAAGAGAAACGGACGGGCATCACCCGAGCATCGCCCCGACGATTACGTCATTCGCGCAATTAAACTTTCCACTTTCACCTGCTCTTCGGGCTCCGATTTTTCGGAGCAAGGCGCACACACATAACAACGAGCGAACAAAAGACCTCTTTTCTCCCACCTCTTGCACCCACACTCTAAAGCAGTTATAGGGGCGCGCGCGACTCCTTGTGCGATTTTTCTGGTAGAAAAAGGTGCAGGCACCTTCTTACTACGTTAAAGCTCGCGCGCGCGGGCAAGGGTTGAGTGTCCTATCGATTTTCACAGTACGTTGATCCCTACTTCCGGCGGCAGGACGATGCCATTACTCCGCTCCCTCTCTCTCTCTCTTCTGCGAGAGAGGCTGTGCGCGCGTATATGTATCGCATGACACAGAAACCTCCCACCCTCGCTGCACCTAATCCTTTGCCTACATCTATACCACTACACACGCACAGACCGAAAAAGAAAATTCTCTCTCCCATCTCGAACGCACTATCATCATCGTGTCCTACCTTCCACCCCGGGCGTCTCGGCGAATCAATCCGCGCAGCGAGAGAGAAAGAGGCAGAGCAGCAGCAGGCGCAGACACGCACACAGCGCTACCGGCTCGAGGTACACACAACCGGGTCGGCGGCCGCGAGCAGGATGAAAGGAGGCAGCCGCCGCGGCGCGCCACCGGCGCTCGCCGGGTGCGAGAGAGTGAGAGAGGAGGGATGCATTATCGATCTCGTCTGCGAGAGCCCCCTATAGGTGAGCTCTCGCGCGGGCTCGTCGTCGTCCCCCTTTTTCGACGCTCTACGGCCACCTTCGACCCGCAGGTGTGTTTATGTATGAGTGTCTGCGTCTGTATTACACACACGGAGATAGAGAGCACCTGTGCGAGGAGACGAGGTTGTTGCGCTTGCGGAGAGAGAGAGAGAGAGGATGATGGGAATTTTGGGCGCGGTGCCTGCTTGCTTAGTGCTGATTGACGGGTGTTTAGGGGAGAGAGGGGGATTGGTGGGTGGTTAGGGACGATGCTAACGAGCGCCGCAGAGGTTGATGCACTTGTATGCAAGAGGGCGTGAGATGATGATGCTGCTGCTGCTGGTTGGTGTATGTATAAGGACGAGAAGGAGTGCGCGGGGTTGCTTTTTTCTTTCACCGCGCGCGTCTTATATATACGAGATGGTGGAAAATTAAAATCCATAAAAGATGAAGCGCGGCGTTTTGTGTTTGTCCTAAAGGAGAACTTACCGCTTGCGCGCGAGCGGGTTACGGTTAATTTTCCTTCGTTCGTTGAATCGTTTAATACTCAACGGGCTTGCTATATAGTATTAAAGACGGCTCGGTTGTTTTATTCACGCAATCACGTTGAAGGAGTTTGATTCGAAGGGATTGCCCCTCGTGGGTAATGTATTAAGAACAGTAGCGCCTGAGATTTCAATATCGATAAAGAACGCGAGTTTATTACAAAAAGCCGAAAAATCGTAATCCTTTATATGCCAGCTCGAGAGAGTCGCACGTGTGGGGAGGGAAAGAGGGTTTACGATTTAATAACCACCGTATAAATCCATTGAGTCGGAATTAATTATTATTGCATTACGAAAGATAATCCAGCGGCAAGTCGGAGCCGGAATCATTTCCCTAATCCCGTAAAGAGAGCGTACACCATCACGGCCATTAGACGTTTATTACTATAATCGGATTAATTCATTTACGCGTAACAAGCGCCTGCTCTATAGAACCCGCCTCCTCCCCCACCCCGTGCAATAATACGCGCGCGCGCGGGGGGGATTTTATTGTACTGCGCGACATGCGTAATATTTTTCTTTTTTATTCCGAGCCCCCGGAGTAAATATCGGTTTAAAATTCCAATGAAAAGAGGCGGAGAGGCTTTAACTCGGTCGATTCTGGTATAAATCAGGAAATAAAAATCAATAGCCATCGCCGCGGCGCGGTTTTAATTAGACCCCTTGTCAATCCGCGCTAATTTGTCACAAAAAACACCAACCCCCACCTCGTTTAATTAAACAGCTGCCTCGCGCTCCCCCGGCAAAAAACCTCCCTTGATCAAAAGCACCATCCTGGGAAAATCCGCAACCATCAATCCT